>JARYGA010005918.1:0-30335 GCA_030545235.1 Helianthus tuberosus
CACAAATTTAAATGCACAGCGGAAGCAAAAAATAGATTCATTTCAACTGAATAAATTGTAATATTAAGTATCACAAAATAGTTGAAACAGATCCACAGGCGGATCGAAAGAAAAAGGAAATTGTTCTACAGACTTTAACATCTAGAGCTTGCGAGACTTGATTATTGATGCCTGGAGTAGCCAGCCTATTACGTATAGTACATGCACTTAGCCTTTTTGGAAAATACGTCAGTTTACACTGGTAAATACAACTTAACTGACTCATTTTGAAAATGTTTAAAAAATTGATTTGAATGCACTTAGGCAAAAATATCTTTTATAACTTGGGACAATTATTCAAAAATAATATAGTATACAATTTTACTTATTTGTCGTCCATCAGGGCCGGTTTGTAGGGCCGGAAAAGATTAACTGACACGCCACAGGTATAATGCCCACAAGGTTGATTCCTTTAATTGGATTACCAGTTTTTACATAATGCAACTGTCAGGTGTACGCCAACACCCCGTGCTTAGGTCGTGGCCATTTCTTTGAATGATGCCAAGGATATCCGGGACATGGTCATTTAACCCCCAAAGGCCATACACCAAATAATACAGAATAAAACGAGTTATGTAAATACATTAATCACAATCCGATTTAAATGACTACATACCCGACCAAGCGGTATTATTATAATACCGTATCCCAAGCCCGTATAGGGAAAATAAGTTAAGAGTATTTACCTGAGCAAAGTATAAATCAAATACAGCAAGTGCACGTAGCTTTTACTGGGCTCCTAATCTGGAACGAAGGTTTTTAACAACCTATTAGAATCCTGACGGGTCTTTAATTAAGCTTAGACTTAGACCGGTTAGTTTTCAAAAGGAAGACACGGTTCAACGCATGATAAAGCGAAGACCGGTTTAGAATGTGGTTTTGACCCGAAAATCTTGGACACTTGTTTAATATGGGTAAACTAAACACATTGTGTATTTTGAGATGAAAACGATATGGTTTGACCCGTTTCGGCTAATATATGCAAACAAGTTACATAAGCCGATCCGAACGCGAAAAGTGCGTAATGGGTAACCAAATGAGTCACACATAGGTTTCCTAAGTTAATATGCCTAAAATATGTTGTGACATCAATAAGATATCTTCTATTATGTCCAAAACGGATTTAAACTCAAATTACGCCCCGAAGGGGTATTTTGGTCATTTTAAAGGTTATAAAAGAGTTTAAATATAAATCTGAGTTTAAAACTTTTGCTTACTGCTAAATTATAAAAATTTATTTAAAACATCAGTAGGTATCAAGTCTTATATATCTAAAATGGTTTTAATACATACTATGTGCTTAAAACGCGTAAAAAGGCGATTTTAAGCGATTTTCGGGTTTTATAAGAAAAGCTGATATTTTTATTATTCCAAAAGGCTTAAAATATTCTATCTATCATATTGGATCAATAGAAAAAGGTTTGGTATCAAAAGGATTGGTAAAACTCCTTTTATAGCTTAAAAGGGCAAAACCGACAATTTACCGGATCAAGCTTAGAACTCTATGTTATGCTTAGCTTAAAAATAAATAAAAATCTCCAAAAATACCAAAATATTATTTATATCAGTGGCTAAAAAGTTTGGCATCAAAAATCGGGTTTAGATAGGCTATACGCTAATTACACCGTTTAATTACTAAAAAGCTTTTTAATTACGCTAATGAACATAACTCTTAATCTAGACCTCAAACTGATGTCAAATTTTAGGTACAAGTTTATAAATCACTAATGAAGGTTTCTATTCTTTCACTTTTTCAAAAATCACGTTTTATAGTCAAAAGGGCATAATAGTCAACATTTAAGCACTTAGCGGAAACATGTATATGAATCGGATAACTATTGAACCAAGTTGTATAATCACAGAGGGTTATACTAACATGAAACCTAGTCCAAATAAAGCTCTAAGGCATTTCTAAACTATGCTCAAACGGGTCAGAACTGAAAGTCAAAGCAAAAGTCTACTTTTGCGACTTTCGGTTCCGAACCGAGCTTAAACTGAAAATTGTCGAGTTGAACATGTTTAGACATGTTCTTACATTAATTACCAAGTTATATTAATGACAAAACAGGTTGCATAGCTTCTACATTACTAATTATGCATTAATTTAAAAATAAGCTTTCTGTTGACTTTTTGAGATTAACTTTGACCCGACAATTGACCTAGTTAGAGTGGGAATCAGAGGGTGCCCTTTTAAGGGTTTATTACCCACATAATTACCCACTCATAGGTACTTTCAATTTGGAATTTGACTGGACAAATTAAGATTAATGACGAAGTCAAATCTTAATTACCACGGTTTGACTTTAGACTAATTAACTAAGCAAAACTGAATTAAGGAAGGTTAATGACACTTACCAAGGTCCTATGCATGACTAATGATCACTAGGAAGGGTGCTTGAGCTCCAAAAAATCTCCAGAAGTGAGGTTGTGAAGTTTTCAAGTGAATGAGCAATTGAACAACTCAACTCATGGCCTTTATATAGGTTTTCTAAGGCTCCAAGATCATTCCAACAAAGTCTATGGATGTTCCCTGATCATCCCAAGTGTCCCTAGGCCATTATAAACCATCAAACAAGCCCATAGAATCGAAAACAAGCTCCCTAAGTCGGTGTAACTTGCTGAAACAGACACCTGTGCAGCTTTCTGCATCTGACATGCTGAGGCGGCCTGCGTAAGGATCCATAGGGATCTTACGCGGCCCGTGTGAGGGTTGGCTCCGGTCAACAAGTTTCCCATATTTGCATTTTAGGTCCCTGGTCCGTCCAAACGTGGTTTTAACTTCAAATTTTGCATATTTAACCCTCTAAATTGACTTTTAAGGGTTCCAAGGCCTAACCAAACTTTGTTAAGTCCTTGGTTAACTTTGTGATCACCCGTAAAGCCTTAAATTTCAACGTTGATGCTTTTAACCCCTCGTATACGAATATTGTCATAACTTTCTCATACTTTATCGAAACCTTGTGAAATTTTTATCACTTATTCTCGTGAGTATAATTAATCATTACAAAGCTTCGGGTTTGCTAAAAGGTCACTCAGAGGTATACTTTAAACATGTTGACACATTTAACCCCTGTAGTTTGTAATTCGTCACTTTCTTTCACAATTAGCTTCGTATGATCCACGATTTATTCGTTTAAGGGTATAAACATCATGTAGGGTTATTTAAAGGTATATTTATCAGTTGTTGACATTTTGAACCCTTTTATTTACATACTTTCTTGTTTGTTAACTTTAGTCCCTCTAAATCAGTTCTTTACACGTTTAAAGTCCATGACACGTGTTGATATATTATTGGACATGAATTTTCAAGGTGTTACATCCTCACCCCCTAAAAAGAAATCTCGACCTCGAGATTTACTGAAATAAATGAGGGTACTTTTCTTTCATTGTGGACTCTACCTCCCACGTGTACTCGGGACCTCTTCGGGCATCCCATTTAACCTTTACAATTGGCACATGCTTCCTTCGAAGCTTCTTTACCTGTCGATCCTCGATCGACAAAGGTTTTTCCACAAATTTTAAGCTCTCATCTATGTGCACATCTGTATGTGGTATGACTTGTGATTCATGTGCTAGACATTTCTTTAGATTGCAGATGTGGAATACATTGTGAATACCACTGAGCTCTTCAGGTAAGTTTAACTTATAAGCCACTGTTCCTACACATTCGATGATCTCGAATGGTCCTATATACCTTGGGCTTAACTTACCTTTCTTACCAAATCGCATCACTCCCTTCCAGGGTGATACTTTAAGCAGAACCTTATCACCAACCTCAAAGTTTAGAGGTTTTCGCCTTTTATCAGCATAACTTTTCTGCCTATCCCTGGCAGCTTTCAGGCGGTCACGAATCTGGACAATCTTTTCCGTCGTTTCAAAGACTATGTCAGGTCCTGATAACTGAGCTTCTCCTACTTCTGCCCAACAAATAGGCGTTCTGCATTTTCTACCATGTAATGCCTCAAAAGGTGCTGCCTAAATACTAGTATGGTAGCTATTATTATAGGAGAACTCGATCAATGGCAGGTGGTTATCCCAACTACCACCTAAGTCAATTACACATGCACGAAGCATGTCTTCCAAAGTTTGGATGGTACGCTCACTCTGCCCGTCCGTCTGAGGATGGTAAGCCGTACTAAAATTTAAGCGCGTGCCCAAATATTGTTGGAAACTTTTCCAAAAATGTTATGTGTATCTAGTATCTCTGTCAGAGATAATAGACACTGGTACGCCATGCAGAGATACAATCTTATCTACGTACAATTGGGCTAACATGTCGGAGCTATGAGTCTCCTTGATGGGTAGGAAATGTGCCGACTTAGTCAGTCTATCTACTATGACCCATATAGTATCATTTCCTTTCTTTGTCTTTGGCAACTTGGTGATAAAATCCATTGTCACCATTTCCCATTTCCAGGTGGGAAGTTCAGGCTGTTGTAGCAAACCTGACGGCTTTTGATGTTCCGCTTTGACTTGAGCACACGTCAAACATTTGGCTACATAGGTAGCTATAGACTTCTTCAAGCCTATCCACCAATAGTTTGCCTTCAGATCCTGGTACATCTTATCAGCTCCAGGATGAACGGAATATTTAGAATTGTGGGCTTCCTGGAGGATAACATCCCGAAGTCCTCCATAAACTGGAACCCATATTCGTCTATTTAATCTTAGTATTCCGTCCTTGCCATAGGATAACTGCTCCTCAGTTAGTCCTAACTTTTCATCCAGATAGTTAGCTTCTAAAATAGCTTCCTTCTATGCAGCTAACAACCTTTCATTCAAACTATTCTTTAATTCAATGCTCTTGGCATTGATTCTTATAGGCTTCACTCTTTCCTTCCTACTTAAGGCATCGACGACTACATTCGCCTTGCCTGGATGGTATCTTATTTCACAGTCATAATCATTTAAAGTTTCCATCCATCGTCGCTGTGTCATATTCAAGTCCTTCTGATTAAACAAGTGTTGAAGGCTCTTGTGATCAGAATAAATCACACACTTGGTTCCATACAAATAATGCCTCCACAGTTTTAGTGTGAATACAACGGCACCAAACTCCAAGTCATGGGTGGTGTAGTTCTTCTCGTGCACCTTTAACTGTCGGGAAGCATAGGCAATAACCTTGCCTTTCTGCATGAGCACACATCCCATCCCGGTGTGTGATGCATCACAATATACTACAAATTCATCAATTCCTGTTAGTGCAGTATGTCTATCGCCTCCGTCATCTCAAGACCGTAGCAGAAATAGATTAAGTTTAGTGCTTATATATTTTAGTAAAAGGCAAGGTGGCATTTGTGTAAATAATGAGATATCTCATTATGTCCCTTGGCCTATAAATAGAACCATTAGGGTTCTCATTTAGGACTTTTGACACTTTTGTTCATTTGCTACATTTGAGAGCTCTAGTTCTAGAGAGAGAAACTAGAGAGAGAAAGTGTATAGGTGATTCACGGTTCCTGTAACGATTTCAGATCTTTGAATAGAATCACGTTTATTATACGTCTCGTGTGTTCGGTCTCACTCGTGCACGGATTCCGCACGTCGTACGAGTCGGTTCGCAATCGAAACGGAACAATCCGGGACCTACAAGTGGTATCAGAGCAGGAGCTCGGTTGCGAGGATCAAACGCACGATTTCGTTCAAGATCTGATCAGATTCAGAGCCTAAATCATCCAGATTTGTCAAAATTCTCATATTTTTCTTGTTCTTCACGTTCTTATCTGATTTTTGTCAATTTGAACAGGTTTTTACGGTCGAAAACTGCTGAATTTTGGATATGATAGGTGAAAGTACCTGATCTACAAGCATACGAATTTTCAGCTCGTAATTCTTAACCGTTTGGGAGAAATCAAGAAATTTGTGGTTCGAAAAAGTTGTAAACTGTTGCTGTTGTTCTTGATGTCACACGCACGCATGACCTATCCGTGCGGATAAGTCATACGCACGAATAACCAATCCGCTTTGACCTTCGTTGACCTATCCGCATGAACACTTGTACGCACGGATAGCAAATACGTGTCACAATCATTTCACACGATCAAGTCATTTTGTCAACCTATTCTCTCAATAATTCAGTTGCTGTCTTTAATCATAACGTAATTACATTAGAATTTTGTCAGCACCGTTTATAGATGACAGATTGCATGTGATTGTGATAAGATTTCAGGACTTGTCGGATAGTGATTGTGTATCAGAATGCATGTGAAGTTGAAGTAATCACGTGATCATTCTAAATTCAGTGAACATGTGATCAGTCTGCATTCGGCCATTGTTAAATTCATGTGATTGTTTCAGAGCTTAAAAGTCAAGAGCATGTGATATTGTTGGTCGAATAGGAGTTGTGTCACCCGTACGTATAAGCCATACGCACGGATAGCATCATACGCACGGATAGCATCATCTGTCATACGCACGGATAACATCATTTCCCATACGCACGGATTACTTTCAGCCATCCGTGTTGACTTGTTGACTTGCCACACGCACGGACAACTTGTCCGCGCGGATAACATCCCCACCCGTGCGTATAACATCTCCCGGATCCCCACCCGTGCGTATAACATCTTCCGGATCCCCATCCGTACGTACAACAATCCGGGTCATAGCAATCCACTCGCACGGACAACTTCACCGTGCGGATAACAATACGTGTCTCAACATCACCCGATCAAGCAACTTAGTTAACATGTGCATGTGAACATTAAAGTGCTTGTCAGCATCGTTACATGTGATCATAGTCTGCATGTTTTGATAAAAGGTGATAACATATCTTGGTCCAATGAGAATCTATATGTGACTGTCATTAGCATGTGATTTTGCCTTGAAGTCAAAGAGCCAACCGATCAACTCAAAGATTTGTCGTTTAGTATATTGGTTTGTGTCAAAGAAGTCAACTTCATACACACGGATCCCCACCCGTACGCATCACCACCCGTACGCATCACCTTAGTCACCCGGATCCTCATCCGCACGGATCTCCATCCAGATAGCAATCTCATCCGAACGGACAACGTTATCACGCGATTATTTTCACTGTTGACTTGTGTTGACTCACTCGTTCGAGTACTCGTCCGATTCATTTGTTTGAATTTGATTAAACTCATTGTGTTTGTTTGTTCGTATTCAGGTGATTCAAGATGGCTAAACTGTTTGATGAACAGGAAAACGAGAAACTTAAAAATTTAAACGTTTGGACTTCTGGATCTTGGATTGATAAGAAAAATAAGAAGGATGTTTGGACTAAAAGATTCGAAAATTTCTTGTGCATGAAAAATGAATCTTTGGAACAATTGGACAGACGGTTTGATGAGTTGATTGATAAGTTAGATAGATATGAGATAAGGGTTTCAAATGCTGAAAAAATTTCAAAATTTGCGGATGCATTACCTTTGGAATGGAATAAATTCTTGAGTGAACTGAAAAGGGATTCTGGTTTCTCATACTTTGGTTTAAGAGATTTCATCAATAAGCTTAAACTAGACAAGCTTGATAAAGACAAAAGAAAAGAGAAGTTGATGAATGAAATAAAAGAGGATTTAGAAAAAATCAAT
This sequence comes from Helianthus tuberosus, assembly GCA_030545235.1. NCBI lineage: Eukaryota > Viridiplantae > Streptophyta > Magnoliopsida > Asterales > Asteraceae > Helianthus > Helianthus tuberosus. The sequence continues at coordinate 7,593 of JARYGA010005918.1, forward strand.
TTGGATGTGATTATTGAAATGAAGAAAAGAGTCTCTGTGTGTCTTGCTGCAAAAACTGTCATGAAATATGATATTAAGAGAGGTTGTTTTATTGATGAATATGCAAACCCTCTTGATTTTGTTAAAATTTTTTGTGCAGGAACTTTCAGGATGGAATCAAAGAAAGAAGATGATACAGGAAAGATGAATGAAAAATGCTCAAACTGTGATAAATTTGGAGCAGACAATGTAAAATTCTTGGAAGATGTGGAGAATTTGACATTGGAAAACAAAACTTTGAAAGCTGAGAAGAAAGCTGATGATGAACAGATTCTGGAGTTGCGCTTAAACTGTGAAAAACTAAAATCTGAAAATATCAAACTGTTGAGTGATGTGGACAGTTTGACATTGGATAACAAGATTTTGAAAGAAAAAGAGTTTGAAAATAAAAAATTAAAATTTGAAAATGATTTCAAAAATCAGTTAAAGATTTTAGAAGATGAGAGAGATGTTTTTGGTAAAAATAATCTTGAAAAACAACGTGAAATAAATTCTCATCTTGATAAAATCATTCGACTTGAGCATGAAGCCGAAGGTAATAGAAAGAAAATTGCTGATTTAGAAAACAAGTTGAAAAGTTTTGTGACTTCTGCACAATATGTGTGTCCAAAACCGATCAATTCTGTTCCAATAAGTGACAAAGTCACAAATTTTGACAAAGTCAAAATTGAAGATTGTGATGACAAAGCTGATGATGAAATAGAAAAAGAAAAGAAAAATATTTTTAGATTTACAAGAAAAATTTAAAAATACTGTTTTGCAATCTACTGAAACAGGTGAATGTTCTAAGCAAAAACCTGTTAAGAAGAGTGTAGAACAGAAACAAAAAGATAAAATTTTGAAAAATTCTAAAAAAGAAAATAAAAGCTCATCAGCTAAGTCATCCAATCATTACAAAAAATCACAAAAATTTGTAAATGAAAATTCACAAAATGATGGTAATAAGTGGTGCAGGTTTGACCACAGTGCTCAAAAGACAAATCCAGCATTGCAGAGGAGAAATGATTATCACCAAGCCAAACAATGTTATGATCTGAAGGTTTGGACTGACAGAAGTGAATGGTACGATAACAGAGTGTGCTATACCTGTGGTGTTAGAGGACACATCGCTGTTAACTGCCAGAATTGGAATTTTGAGACACGAAGATGCTATAATTGCCATATCAGAGGACACATTGCCAGAGATTGCACAAGGAGATCGATGGGAAGATCAAGGGTTGAATCTCAGAGAACGGTGAAGAAACCAGTCACTGTCAAGCCCAAAGAACAGAAAGTGGAAGATAAGAAAGTAAAGCTTTCACAAGGGCAAAGAGACAGACTGAGGAAAAAGAGGAAGAAGGCGAGAGAGTATTTGGAGAAGATTTTGTCTTCGGGTTCACCGGTTGGTTCGAATAAAAGTTCTGATGAATCGATTTACTCGACTGCAAAGCCAAGCAAATCGAATTCTTCAGATGCAAATCTGAGGACAAACAAAAGGAAAAAGAAAGTTATTGGCGATGAATCTGGCTCATCCAAGTCAGACAAGCCAAGATCGGGCAATGAATCTGATTCCACAAAATCAGATGAGCCACAAGTTGAGGTAAAAAAGGAAGAGACAGTTCCGTTAATGAATGATGAGAATTTTCCACCATTACGAGCCGCAAACCTAAAATCAAAAGGTGTTGATGCTGGAAAAATGTTTAATAGCAATGTTAAACATATTTTTAGCAAGATGGCTGATGGAAAGGTAAACGGGGCAAAAGAATTTTATGAAGAAAAGAGAAATGTTCAAAACACACCCAAGACTGGTCAGGCTTGGGTACATAAATCTGTTGGTTGAATTCCTGACTTGCCGGAGCTTCCAGGTTGGTAAGTGTGAAGCAGGTATCGGCATCATTCTTGAGAAATTCACAGGATGGTAACTGTGATATTTCGTCTTACAAGTGGTTAATCAAGGACATTAAGTTGTACTTGATTTTCTACAAGTGATAGTGGTGTTTGACCTAATAATGTTAAATTTACAAAATGGTTAAAAGAGAACAAGGTGATGAGATGACCCCGAAACCACAAGTGATGGGTAAACAAACTAATTTTTCCGGAAAAACCATTCTGATTAAAACAAACTTAAGTGTTTTGAAATCATTATGGGAAAATAGTTTGTTGTAAGGGGGAGTTCTAATTGAATACGCTGAAACCCACACGGCTGAACAAACATGATTACTTTCACAAGATTGAAAAACGGTTTTCAAACTGTCGAAAATCAATGGGTTGTAAATCATGGGGGTACGTTATATTTTTCTGCAAATCAGTGCATGTGAAGCAGAAAATGGATGGCGAGACAAAGCTATCAGCATCGGGTTGTCAAATTTTCTATAGAATGGTTTTGAATTTTAGGGGGAGTAAGAAATTGTCAGAAAATCCAAAAACATTAGAAAATTTGAAAAAGTCAAAAACATGATAAAATTCAAAAATTGAGTTTTGTGTAAAAAGAGGAAATGATAGTACATCAGTAGACAGTTACAGTATGCTAAAGAAATGTAATGATTAAATAGCGTTAAACAGTCTCACTGATGATATGCCGATAGATTTTTATACATTTAGTAAACTTTTTCGGGATATAAACCTAAATTCAAACTTGCTTATTTCGTGGGGAACACTACTTGGATATATAGGTAACCCCTGAAATCTCGTTTGAAGGACCCCTCTTTCTGAGATACTAGGTCTTTATGCTTAGTGATATCTGGGGTATTATCCCGGGACTTCTGATTTTGCGGAAGCAATGGCCTAGTCCCCGGAGAATACTTTACGCATTGCTTGAAACATAGCGCAGCCCTCAGCTAAAAAATGATGAAACATTGAAAAATGCTAATCATGGCTGTTGTAATACAAAAGATCCTCTAAAGGGGACACACCAAAAAGTCTAGCCGTCATCTCTCTGCTGAACGGAAGTTCTGACCTGAGCTCTCACGGTTTTGTACTATAATTTATTCCCCTTACAGATATCATCTAGGTATACTCACCTGTAAGACTGAATATTGGGATCTGGATACGGGAGTATATTCAAGAGGTGGGACATATGAATAAGTTTAAGTTCTTAATACATCTAATTCATATCCTGAATCAGTTGAAATTTGTATGAAAATTTAAGTGGATCAGTATATCGACAATCTAAGTGAATTGTTTAATTCTTAATGTGTAAATAAGCTCAACGATACTTGTGGCTTGTCAGAAACTGATATGATCCTCTAACGCGAACTCAAACAAAAATATTGTCTGTAAATATGTTTGTACATATTTCTTTACTGCTTTATATTTTCAGAAAATACAAAAAGATTTTGATTTCTGCTTTATTTTCGACAACCGATGTCTGGGAAGCTGAGTTTCAAAATCTAAGTATGCTGATTGTGTTTCTGAAAATAAAACAAGTTCATTAATTTGAAACTTGATGTTTTAAAATCAAAAATAAAAAACAGTTTGTGATATCTCCAAGGTCATTAATTTGGACTTGGATGATTAACTGTGAGGGAGTTGGATGCTTATACTGTTAAAATCTGTAAAAGAGCTAGTTTCCGATCCGGTTCGTTGAAACTACCAAATCTTTGAAGATTGTTGATAGGGGGAGAGTATCAAGTATTCCTGGATATATTTCATATTATTATATCTTAGTCCCAGGATCTTGATTTAGAAAGTTTGATAGAGCCAGGTTACGATACCTGGACAACTGAAAATGCTTTCATTGTAAAATATTTTAGCAAAAGTTGAGAGAGCCAGGTTTTCAATCCTGGAAGTTCAAAACGTTGTTACTTATAAATGTTTGAGAATTGCAGATATTGTACCAGACTACGATCCCGATAGCAGAGTCTAAGGGGGAGTCTGAAGACGAGCTCAACGAAAGGGGAAGCGTGCATAGGCGCCAGGATACTTTTCCCAGAAGAGCTTGTAACCGGAAAGCCAGGTGTCGATCCCAAAGCACGGAAGCTTGATGAAAGGGGGAGCCTGAAGAGTCTACCGAAAGGAATGAGCTGGAGCTGAAGACAGATCCACGGGGATTCTGTTCGAGCTAGAGAGAGAGAAAGACCTAAAGCTACGAGTCTGACTAAATGATTGAGATTGACTGCGGCAATATCCAAGGGGGAGTCTGTTAGTGCAGTATGTCTATCGCCTCCGTCATCTCAAGACCGTAGCAGAAATAGATTAAGTTTAGTGCTTATAGTGTTATATTTTAGTAAAAGGCAAGGTGGCATTTGTGTAAGTAATGAGATATCTCATTATGTCCCTTGGCCTATAAATAGAACCATTAGGGTTCTCATTTAGGACTTTTGACACTTTTGCTCATTTGCTACATTTGAGAGCTCTAGTTCTAGAGAGAGAAACTAGAGAGAGAAAGTGTCTAGGTGATTCACGGTTCCTGTAACGATTTCAGATCTTTGAATAGAATCAAGTTTATTATACGTCTCGTGTGTTCGGTCTCACTCGTGTACGGATTCCGCACGTCGTACGAGTCGGTTCGCAATCGAAACGGAACAATCCGGGACCTACAATTCCATCAGGCAACGTTAATACTGGAGCGTTGCTCAACTTCTGCTTCAGAATATCGAAAGATTCTTGCTGCTTAGGCCCCCAGTCAAACTTGCTATTATTTCGAGTGAGAAGAGTTAGGGGTGCTGCAATTCTTGAGAAGTTTTCAATAAATCGTCTGTAGTATCCTGCCAGTCCTAGAAAGCTGCGAATCTCCGTAGGCGTCTTTGGCTCTTCCCAGTTTATAATGGCTTCAATCTTAGCGGGATCCACTTGGATACCATGCTCACTGACAACATGTCCAAGAAACTGGACTTCACGAAGCCAAAATTCACACTTTGAAAATTTGGCATAGAGCTTTTCATGCTGAAGTAGTTCCAGGATACATCGAAGATGCTTCTCATGGTCAGCTTGATTCTTTGAATAAATCAGAATGTCGTCAATGAAGACGATAACAAATTTGTCCAAGTATGGCTTGCAGACACGATTCATGAGATCCATGAACGCTGCTGGTGCATTAGTGAGCCCAAAAGGCATCACTAGGAACTCGTAATGGCCATAGCGAGTCCTAAATGCAGTTTTGTGTACATCTTCATCTTTAACCTTCAATTGATGATAGCTTGACCTCAAATCAATCTTGGAGAAGTAGCTTACCCCTTGTAATTGATCGAACTGATCGTCGATCCTGGGCAAAGGATACCTATTCTTGATAGTGACTTTATTAAGCTCGCGATAATCGATGCATAGACGCATCGGTCCATCCTTCTTCTTTACAAACAGGATAGGTGCTCCCCATGGAGACGAACTAGGTCTAATAAAACCTTTGGCTAGCAAATCATCTAGCTGTGTCCTCAATTCCTTCATCTCTGTTGGTGCCAACCTATAAGGTGCTCTCGCAACAGGTGCTGCTCCAGGGATGATGTCAATTCTGAATTCTACTTGCCTATCTGGTGGCAAACCAGGTAGTTCTTCAGGGAAAACTTCAGGGTATTCAGAAATGACTGGAATATCTTCAATCTTGGGCTTCTGCTCATCAATGGTTACCTGTGCCATATAAATGACACAACCCTTCTTCAAACATCTAGATGCCTTGAGCATAGACATTTGTTCAGGCAGTCCATACTGGGTATCTCCCTGAATGGTAAGTGACTCACCAGACAGAGTCTTAATCACCACTTGCTTCTTACTATAGACGATCTGGGCTTGGTTATGCGATAACCAGTCCATGCCTATAACTATATCAAAACCGGCTAACTTCAAAGGAAGTAAGGACAATGGAAAAGAGTGGTTCCTAATGGATATAACACATCCATCTAACATGGTTGATGTGGTTTCTATGGTTCCATCGGCTAATTCAACCTCATACTTCACACTTAAGGTTCTAACACGTAAATTCAGCAACTTACAAAACTTATTATCTACAAACGACTTATCAGCTCCTGAATCAAATAGCACTCTTGCATAAACATCATTTATGAGGAAGGTACCTGTGATCACATTGTCGTCCTAACGGCTTCTCGTGCATCCATACGGAAGACCCTTGCATTGGTCTTGTTGAAATCTTCAGGCTTCTTGGCGTATTTAGGGCAGTTGGTCTTGATATGCCCTTTCTCATTGCAGTTGTAGCACGTGGCATCCTTAATTTTCTTGCAATCCACAGTCTTGTGCTCTTTAGACTTGCATAACCCACATGCAGCTGGTCCTGACTGAGACTTGGACTCAAGTCTGCATTTTCCAAAGTGGCATTTTTGGCAAGTCGTGCACTTTGGCTTCTCCTCTGTTCGTTGACTACTCTTTCCAGACCCAAACTTCTTGGAATCAGTGTTTCCCTTGTGCTTCTTCTCCGACCCTCGTGAGTTATCATCCTCACGCTTTCTCTTACCTTCTTCAGAATTTTTAAGCGATCTCAATCTGACCGCATCTAAAGTAAGAGACAGAGATAGATTAGCTGCTGATCTAAAAGTAGCAGGTCTCGATGCCTTAACACTGGCCTTAATTTCTTGGGCTAAACCCCCAATGAAGCGAGCAATTCGCTTGGGTTCCGGTGTTACCAGATACGGTACTAGCCTAGACAGGGTATTGAAACTGGTAAGGTAAGCTTGACAATCTAGATTCTTCATCACCAATGATAAGAAATCTGACTCAATCCTTTCCACCTCATGTTGAGGGCAGTAATTCTCCTTAATGAGAGCAACAAACTGATCCCATGTCAGATTGTATAGTGGGATCTTTCCAGCAGCTTGAATGAGAGACTTCCACCATGCTAGCGCCTCTCCCTTGAATGATTGGGATACATACTTCACTACATCTCTTTCAGCACAACCGCTGATATCGACCACAATGTCCATTTCATCTAACCAAGTCATACAGTCAATTGCCCCTTTCTCCCCAGTGAAATCCCGGGGTTTGCAGGAAACAAAGTACTTATAAGTACAGGACTTGGTACGCGGTTCATTATCGAACACTATCCTCTTGGATGGAGCACTGTGTTGATTAGATGAATGTCGATCATCATCTTTCTTTGGCTCATCTTTCTTAGAGGGTGGCTTGCTGTGAGCCTCTGAATGAGTCTTAGGCTTGGAATGCGGTGCGGATAGGGTCCTACTTCGAGTCCCGCTAGATTCATTATACTGCCGCTCTATAGCTTTTGTAACAGCATTATCTATTAATGCTTGCAGCTCCGCACCGGTCACATGTATCTTAGCATTTTCATGGTTTTCCACCGGATAACTATTTACCTCTTCTGACCTAGTCATGTAGCTTTAATTGCTACATAAAAGAAAATAAGGACAAGGTTTATTTGGAAGTCTATACAGTACTATCGTTCTTGACGATTTATTAACCATGGTTTTAATAACTATTTTTGGTCAATTTGCTAAATATATACATATTCAGGATCTTTATTACAATCCCTAATTATAATTTAATAATAGCACAAAAAGGCCTAGTCACGTAGACAAGTTTAATTTATAAGCCCAGATTTTATGGAATCAAGGCATTAAGGTTTGAATCAAAGTTCGTTACCTTTTCTTGACAGGGAGTTGTAGGCTACCACTGTCTTTAGTCTCAGAGGACGTTAATTATAGCCCGTAGGCACTTCATCTTTAGAGGGATGATTATTTTAATAAGGAAAATTGGAGTAATCCAATTTAAGGATGACTTATGCGATTTTATCGAATCACATTTTTGCCACCAATGTTAACATGTCTTCATATGTTAACAAGGATTTGAATCTTTTGAATAGGTTTTACCATTTTGGCCATGTCTGCAACGACATTTAGGCTAGGTTTTACCTTTAAGATTCTTTTTAATATTTAACGCAGAACAATCCTAAATTGAGAAGTTAATATGGATCTGAATCTAATTGAGGAACTACCATCTTGGCCCTGTCTTAAGGTGACACATGGCTAGGTCTTGTCCTTTTTAGATTTTGCCATTTTATTATAATGGTAGATCTTAAATAGGAATGTTATTTTAAATCTAACCGTTCCATTAAAATTAAAAAAAAAACATGGTTGCCCTAAACGGGACTTCTAACTTAAATGACTTGCCCATGCAGGGGCTAAACAGAAAATAACAAGGAAACAAATAAAAGACAAAATATAACGAATTAGGATTAGTCTTATGTTCTTTGTCTAGACTCGAGAATGTGCAACTGTGTAACTGAGATTAAACACAAAAGGCTAGTGTTTAATTCACTCAGTGTTGGCTCTGATACCAACCTGTCACACCCCGATATTTCCACGTATTACCGGTGGGCCCGGTGGGGAGTATCGTGACGTCATTGATATCGTCATAGTCAAACAACACAAATTTAAATGCACAGCGGAAGCAAAAGATAGATTCATTTCAACTGAATACATTGTAATATTAAGTATCACAAAATAGTTGAAACAGATCCATAGGCGGATCGAAAGAAAAAGGAAATTGTTCAACAGACTTTAACATCTAGAGCTTGCGAGACTTGATTATTGATGCCTGGTGTAGCCAGCCTATTACGTATCGTACCTGCACTTAGCCTTTTTGGAAAATACGTCAGTTTACACTGGTAAATACAACTTAACTGACTCATTTTGAAAATGTTTAAAAAATTGATTTGAATGCACTTATGCAAAAATATCTTTTATAACATGGGACAATTATTCAAAAATAATCTTGTATACAGTTTTACTTATTTGTCGTCCATCAGGGCCGGTTTGTAGGGCCGGACAAGATTAACTGACACGCCACAGGTATAATGCCCACAAGGTTGATTCCTTTAAGTGGATTACCAGTTTTTACATAATGCAATTGTCAGGTGTACGCCTACACCCCATGCCTAGGTCGTGGCCATTTCTTTGAATGATGCCATGGATATCCAGGACATGGTCATTTAACCCCCAAAGGCCATACACCAAATAATACAGAATAAAACGAGTTATGTAAATACATTAATCACAATCCGATTTAAATGACTACATACCCGACCAAGCGGTATTATTATAATACCGTATCCCAAGCCCGTATAGGGAAAATAAGTTAAGAGTATTTACCTGAGAAAAGTATAAATCAAACACAGCAAGTGCACGTAGCTTTTACTGGGCTCCTAATCTGGAACGAAGGTTTTTAACAACCTATTAGAATCCTAACGGGTCTTTAATTAAGCTTAGACTTAGACCAGTTAGTTTTCAAAAGGAAGACACGGTTCAAAGGCATGATAAAGTAAAGACCGGTTTAGAATGTGGTTTTGACCCAACAAGCTTGGACACTTTTTTAATATGGGTAAACTAAGCACATTCTGGGTTTTGAGATGAAAACGATATGGTTTGACCCGTTTCGGCTAATATATGCAAACTAGTTACATAAGCCGATCCGAACGCGAAAAGTGCGTAATGGGTAACCAAATGAGTCACACACAGGTTTCCTAAGTTAATATGCCTTAAATATGTTGTGACATCAGTAAGATATCTTCTATTATGCCCAAAACGGATTTAAACTCAAATTACGCCCCGTAGGGGTATTTTGGTCATTTTAAAGGTTATAAAAGAGTTTAAATATAAATCTGAGTTTAAAACTTTTGCTTACTGCTAAAGTATAAAATTTTATTTAAAACATCAGTAGGTATCAAGTCTTATATATCTAAAATGGTTTTAATACATACTATGTGCTTAAAACGCGTAAAAAGACGATTTTAAGCGATTTTAGGGTTTTATTAGAAAAGCTGATATTTTTATTATTCCAGAAGGCTTAAAATATTCTATCTATCATATTGGATCAGTAGAAAAAGGTTTGGTATCAAAAGGATTGGTAAAACTCCTTTTATAGCTTAAAAGGGCAAAACCGACAATTTACCGGATCAAGCTTAGAACTCTATGTTATGCTTAGCTTAAAAATAAATAAAAATCTCCAAAAATCCCAAAATATTATTTATATCAGTGGGTAAAAAGTTTGGCATCAAAAATCGGGTTTAGATAGGCTATACGCTAGTTACACCGTTTAATTACTAAAAAGCTTTTTAATTACGCTAATGAGCATAACTTTTAATCTAGACCTCAAACTGATGTCAAATTTTAGGTACAAGTTTATAAATCAGTAATGAAGGTTTCTATTTTTTCACTTTTTCAAAAATCATGTTTTATAGTCAAAAGGGCATAATAGTCAACATTTAAGCACTTAGCGGAAACATGCATATGAATCGGATAACTATTGAACCAAGTTGTATAATCACAGAGGGTTATACTAACATGAAACCTGGTCCAAATAAAGCTCTAAGGCATTTCTAAACTATGCTCAAACGGGTCAGAACTGAAAGTCAAAGCAAAAGTCTACTTTTGTGACTTTCGGTTCCGAACCGAGCTTAAACTGAAAATTGTCGAGTTGAACATGTTTAGACATGTTCTTACATTAATTACCAAGTTATATTAATGACAAAACAGGTTGCATAGCTTCTACATTGCTAATTATGCATTAATTTAAAAATAAGCTTTCTGTTGACTTTTTGAGATTAACTTTGACCCGACAATTGACCTAGTTAGAGTGGGAATCAGAGGGTGCCCTTTAAAGGGTTTATTTCCCACAAAATTACCCACTCATAGGTACTTTCAATTTGGAATTTGACTGGACAAATTAAGATTAATGACGAAGTCAAATCTTAATTATGACGGTTTGACTTTAGACTAATTAACTAAGCAAAACCGAATTAAGGAAGGTTAATGACACTTACCAAGGTCCTATGCACGACTAATGATCACTAGGAAGGGTGCTTGAGCTCCAAAAATCTCCAGAAGTGAAGTTGTCAAGTTTTCAAGTGAATGAGCAATTGAACAACTCAACTCATGGCCTGTATATAGGTTTTCTAAGGCTCCAAGATCATTCCAACAAAGTCTATGGATGTTCCCTAAATCCCAAGTGTCCCTAGGCCATTATAAACCATCAAACAAGCCCATAGAATCGAAAACAAGCTCCCTAAGTCGGTGTAACTTGCTGAAACAGACACCTGTGCAGTTTTCTGCATCTGACATGCTGAGGCGGCCCACGTAAGGATCCATAGGGATCTTACGCGGCCCGTGTGAGGGTTGGCTCCGGTCAACAAGTTTCCCATATTTGCATTTTTGGTCCCTGGTCCTTCCAAACGTGGTTTTAACTTCAAATTTTGCATATTTAACCCTCTAAATTGACTTTTAAGGGTTCCAAGGCCTAACCAAACTTTGTTAAGTCCTTGGTTAACTTTGTGATCACCCGTAAAGCCTTAAATTTCAACGTTGATGCTTTTAACCCCTCGTATACGAATATTGTCATAACTTTCTCATACTTTATCGAAACCTTGTGAAATTTTTATCACTTATTCTCATGAGTATAATTAATCATTACAAAGCTTCAGGTTTGCTAAAAGGTCACTCAGAGGTATACTTTAAACATGTTGACACATTTAACCCCTGTAGTTTGTAATTCCTCACTTTCTTTCACAATTAGCTTCGTATGATCCATGATTTATTCGTTTAAGGGTATAAACATCATGTAGGGTTATTTAAAGGTATATTTATCTATTGTTGACATTTTGAACCCTTTTATTCACATACTTTCTTGTTTGTCAACTTTAGTCCCTCTAAATCAGTTCTTTACACGTTTAAAGTCCATGACACGTGTTGATATATTATTGGACATGAATTTTCGAGGTGTTACACGTTATCAGACTGCACCCATGGTTATGTGTGGGTTAGGTGGGTAACGACTGAATCTGTTATTGTTAATTTACCCTTTGTTGGTTTATTAATGCGAGTTTCGAGATAGTCGAGTTGCGAAGATTTGGATGTTATTAGCGAGACGACCAAAAGTAGTTTTCACAATTAAAACGAGAATGATTTAAACGACTAAAGCGATTTTAACGAGTTAAACGATTTAGGTAAACGATTGGTTTTTGGTTAGTGTTTAGATAACGGGACGGGTGTAATATGATGAAAACATGGTAGATACGCCGCTGATATTTCTTATATATAAGTGTTTTCATCATATTACATACTGTGGCGTTATTTAGTTCACTTGGGTAAACGATTTTGAAACGATGTCACACAATAATGTTTTCTGAATAATAAAAACCATACGAGTTTTATTAACGAGTTTTTACGAGATGTTTTACAATTTGATTTAATTAAACAAATGTTTTGGGTTAAGAATCATGGGTACGAGATTTTATAAATTATAACCAACTTGATTGAGTTGGTTAATTATGTTGCAATACTATACTTTTCAAAACAAGGTTTTTAACTTTTGACTCTTGTAGTCTAATGAGGTATTGCAACATGTAAACTAGCCATGAATCCGACACTCTCATAAAACCTATGTGCTCGCCAGCAATTTTTTTGCTGACTTTGTTTTTACGTATGTTTCAGGTGTTGTTGAATGATGTTGATTGCTTGGATGCATGCTCACATAGGACTGGACGAGGCCTTAGTGAGTTAATAACAATGATAGACTACGTTTAACTTGTTTGTTTAGATTTCAAGATGATGTAAATGATTAATCTTTAAATAAAACAAAACTTCAAATTTCCGTGTGTTATGAAACAATGATTCTGTTACAACACTCCCCGACGATTCCGCCGCGATTTGTTGTTTTACGCGGTCGGGGTGTGACAGAAAAGTTGGTATCAGAGCTCATGGTTATAGGGAATTAGGTTATTAGTAATGCTTTGACCTAGTCTATAACCTTCCTAGGACCCTAACACAAGATTCTTGTGTTTAGATCTTAAAAACAATACCGTCACTTATCCTTAGGTGACAACCACAACAAGAACACAAATTTCAAATCCGCTTTGAAAACCAATCATCTGTTCTAGGATGATTTATTATAAGGTTTTGAACCCTCTAAGTTTTCAAAATCCCGTCAAAGTTGGGTCTTATAATGTGAACACGTGCAATCTGGAAGAGTGGATGCCTGTACTCTGAGTTTTCTGTCTAAGGCTAGAGTGTTCGTACAAATCCACATAATCAGACCAGTCACTCTTACCTGGGAACTCTTGGGGTGAGTGTTCACTTATAGGCTAAAGCATTTCTTCGCGATACATTAATATGACCCGCTTGCTTTGATTAGTCACCATCTCATTTGTTTGCCTTAGGTAACAAACAAATGATCGCAATTTCTATGCGTTGTCATTCTGTTTTGATTATCCGATAACATTTCACTTGTTTCCTCATATGTCTTTCATTTCCTCCAGAATGTCTCTTCATCGCAGCGACACTCAAATGTCCGAGCAGACTACCAAATTTGCCCAGCGAATAGGCGAAGTAATCCTGAAGACTGCTGAATTAGCTGTCGCCATGTCTCGTCTCAATAATGAAGCCACCAAAGAAGCATCAAAGGAAGCAGAAGCCGAGCCTTCGAAAAGGTCAAAGAAGCGTAAAGCTTTAAAGGATCCCGTAGCCGTTGCACCAAATCAAGCAGAACCTAGCCAGGTGGCAGCACCACCAGCCAAGAAGCCTTACAACGGAACTGCACCCTTGTGCAACCAATGTAACCTTCATCATCATGCCAGTGTGAAGTGCCGTAAATGCCTAATTTGTGGATTTATAGGTCATACAGCTAGGGTTTGTCGAGTTGCTCCATGGTGCAATCGATGCAACTGTGACACCCTGACCGGAGGCGGAAAAGTCAAGGGCATCACTAAACATGGCAGAATGCATTTGAGCACATGATGATTAAATTAAGTTGAAATATAGTTTAGATTCAATTAAAGAGATTGCATTCACATCCGAGCACATAAGAGTACATAAACAAAATACATCATAACAAATTGTTTCACAAATGATAGATTCGGATTTAATCTAAGGCATAAATCTTGATCAATCCTATATGAAATATTCTTGCAAATCATAGCATCAAACATTGTTACCTGAAACATATGTTAGAAAAATATCGGGTCAACAAACGGTTGAGTGAATTCATAGGTTTTGATATGCAAAAATAACAATGTGATATGAAAATGGTTTAACACTGTGGCATGTGATATGTCTTTAAGCAAAAGAGTAATACAAGTAGTCACTTGGTGGTACATTCAAACCTTCGTTATGACGTAACACGGGTCTATCACCACACTTCCAAAAAGTTTCACATGAGTATCAACAACAACAATTGCAACAAATAGTTTCACTGGAAGTGAGATGGGGCGTCACACGTATAGCGCTATAATATAACCGTTGGGCTTTTGCAAGTTAATGAATGTAAACGCGTTAAAGCAACAACAACAAGTATTAAGCAAATGCAAGGACAATCGGGATATCCACAAATAGCAAATAAGTTTGTATCACATTGTATCATATGTTTCATCCCAAAAATAATGTAAAAAGGGACTATGAACTCACCTTGATTGCGGGTAAGTCCAAACACGTATGTAATTGTAAGAGTTTTTGGGAACAAGATTTCCACGTCACTCTAATAGATTGAATATGCAACAATATAGAATTTGTATAAATAAAAGCGTTTAATTGTTTTTGAATGGAAATCCTAAATCTATAGAATTTAATAGGGTTTGGATAAACGGTGATTATGTGGTTTGGATAACCTAATAGAGAACTCAGAAAATGAGTATGATATAAAGGAATTATTTATAAGAAAATATTCAATTAACATAAATTGCAAAATTATACAATTGATTTAATATAAACATTTGTAATAATAAATCAAATATAATTAACTAATATAATTAAATAACATAGTTAAATAATTGATTATAACCAAAATATTTTACAAGTGATATTATTAATTTATAAAAATTATAAATTAATTTAGATGCTCAAAAATATATATTTATTTGATAAATGATACATATTTTGTTTAAAAGAATTAATATGATAATTATATAACTAATTATCAAATTAATTATATTAAATCTGAATAATTAAAAATAAGATTTTTAATTATTGAACTTGAATATCACTGATTTAAAATAATTATTATGGTCTTGGAATCATTTTAAATAATTAAAATGAATTAATTTGTTTAAAATATCAATGAATAAGTTCATATAAGTTTAATTATCTAAATAATTAAATATAATAAAAATTCAGATTTTAGTTTATATAAACTCAGTAATAAGTCTAAAATAATTTTGGATATCAATTATATAGTTATATAATTTAATTACACTAAATTAAATTATATTCTTAAGTATTAAAACTGATTTAATTATATAAATATCAAAATTATATAAAATATCAGTAACAATATTATTTTTGTAAAGTTAACCATTTAAAATAATTAACATAAAAGTTTCAGTATTTATTTCCTAAAAATTGATCTATTATGAATTATTTAATAATAAACTGTTTTAATATCATAAAAATTATTTTATAAATAAATTGACTAACTTTATATTTTTAATAAAAGTAACAGTGTCTATTAATGCTATAAAAATTATTGAAATGTTAAAAGTATTAAAAATAAAAAGATTAAAAAGGTTTGGTTGTCCCCGGATTCGAACCCGGGTCAACCGGTTGCAAACAAATAGACACAACCACTGGGCCAGGCCTGGTGGTTATGTTTAAGTTTAGTTTAAATAAAATAAATACAAAATTGAAATTTGGTCATCTTCCCCAAATGTTCAGACCGAGTCAAACAGAAAGTCAAACCCTTTCAATTCTACGGGAAACCTATGTTGTATCGAAATTAATTTTAAGGAATCATTGTACAAGCATAATTGAACTAATTTACCAGATAAAAACTAACCGGTATCGACTGAAACGGTGAAACGGCTATCTCCGGCGACTGTAAACTCCGGCGAGGTTGCAGGTTTGAACAGAGGGTAAATTTCGAAGTGTTTGTAAATTGTGAGAGGTGTAGGAGATTAGTGGTGATCTAAGGAAGCTTATATAGCTATCAATTCGACACAGAAACAACAAAAGTTAGTGGAATCGATCCACTTTAATTTTTTTTTATAAAAAGTCCGATTTTACAACCGATTTTGGCACTGTTGTGTGTCGAATAAGTGTTTAATTGGGTTGGCAATGGGTTGGGGACCCTTTACACATGTTCTGGACAGATCAAAAGTATTAAACAATCCGAATTGGATCGAAGTCAGTCATCAGTGCGGTCGATTGTTTGAAATAATATATTTAATTTCTAAAGTGTGTATAAATATAATATGGTTTCATATAATAAGTGAATGAGGGCTTAGCCTGACTGGTCACGTGTTCGTTTGTTGAGTGGGGTGTCGCGGGTTCGATTCTCTTGTGTCCAGTTCGATTGGGTTTTAAACCCTTTTTGTTTTAAATTATAATTAATTAAATATTATTAATCCTAAATAGTATATATAAGGAATTAAGTTTCATATTCTAACAGCTCCTAGTAGGAGGATAAACTGGTTAAGGCGTTGCGGTTCTAAACGAGAGGTTACGATTTCGAATCCCACAAGGGCCGGTTCTTTAAAGAAGACCCCCTTTTTGTGCGATTTTTGAATATTTACACTTTGGTCCCTGAAGTTTCAAAAATTGACACAAATAGTCCCTGTACTGTTCAGTTAAGTATGCTAACTGAGTTAATGTTTAAAGAAGAAAACCTTTATAAAAGGACTAACACAGTTAGGGTTTTCAGTTTATATAAGTTTAAAAATAACAGTTTCGGTCCCTACAGTTTAAGTTTAAGAAAATGACCATTTGAACCCTAGAATTTTTAAAACAATTTATATATTTTTATTTCTTTTATAAAATATGTTTCAAAAATTACAAAAAGAACCCTAAACTTGTAGTTTGAAATAATTGCACTTTAACCCTTGTATTTATATAGTTTCAAAAATGACAATTTACTCCCTGGATTTGTACTTTCAAATAATTACGGTTTTAGTCCTTGAACTTAAAAAGTAATAGATTTCAAGCAGGTTTTAAAGAATGTCAAATAGGTCCTTCAACTAGTAGTTTACAAGTAGTCACAATAAACCCTTATAGTTTATGTAACCGTGTTTAATAGCATAAAAACTCAACAAATTTTGAAATTGTTTCACGTGTTTGTATCGGTATGAGCACAAAGAAAGTAGGATCAAATAAGTTTCGTTCCAAATACGGTAATTGTTACAATGCAAGTTAAAACAAATACAAGTGCGAAAACCAAGATGGTTACAGTCTCCCCTACTTTTGAGAATTTCGTCCCGAAATTGGTGTAGGAGATTCTTTTGCAAAAAGATGCGGATACTTGGTCTTCATATCATCTTCACGTTCCCAAGTGAATTCTGGGCCATGTTTGGATTCCCAACGTACCTTAACGATAGGTATGCAGCTTCGTCTTAGTTTCTTCACTTCGCGGTCCATGATTTCTACCGGTTTCTCAACAAAGTGCACGGAGTCGTCGATGCGAATGTCGTCGAGTGGTACATGATGGTTTTCATCAACAAGACACATTCTGAGATTGGAGACATGAAAGGTAGGATGAACGCTGCTGAGTTCAGGAGGGAACTCAAGTTTGTAGGCTACTTTACCAATCCTTTCGATGATCTTAAAAGGACCAACATATCGTGGAGCTAGTTTACCTTTCTTTCCAAAGCGTACAATACCTTTCCAAGGAGAGACCTTGAGAAGTACCATTTCACCGACTTGGAATTCAAGGGGTTTGCGTCGTTTATCAGCATAACTCTTTTGATGACTTCTAGCCACTGTAAGGTTGTCACGAATTTTAATGATCTTGTCGGTCGTTTCTTGGATTAGTTCAGGACCAGTGATTTGTGCCTCAGTAATCTCATTCCAACAAACAGGAGAACGACACTTGCGACCATAGAGGGCTTCAAATGGTGCCATCCCAAGACTGAAGTGCTAACTATTGTTGTAAGAGAATTCAATCAAAGGTAGATGTGAATCCCAATTACCACCAAAATCTATAACGCAAGCTCGTAACATATCCTCAAGGGTTTGAATGGTTCGTTCAGACTGACCATCAGTTTGAGGGTGATAAGCTGTGCTGAGATTTAGTCGAGTTCCTAAAGCAGATTGCATAGTTTCCCAAAAAAGAGAGGTAAAACGGCCATCACGATCAGAAATAATGTTCAAGGGCACACCATGACGAGCAACAATCTCGTCAAGGTAGAGTTTAGCAAGTTTAGCAACAGAATAATCTTCTCGGATTGGCAAAAAGTGAGCTGATTTGGTTAGACGGTCAATGATCACCCAAATGCTGTCATAACCTCGAGAAGTGCGTGGTAACTTGGTTACGAAATCCATAGCAATTTCCTCCCATTTCCACACAGGAATCTCGGGTTGTTCAAGTAATCCAGAAGGTCGTTGGTGTTCAACTTTAACCTTCAAACATGTGAGGCATTTGGACACGTAGAGAGCAACATCCTTTTTCATTCCGGGCCACCAGTAAAGGTTTCGAAGATCCATGTACATCTTGTCCGCACCGGGATGAATAGAATATCGGGACTTGTGGGCTTCGTCCATCAAGAATGTACGAAGGTTGTTACGATTAGGAACCCACAGACGGTTTTTGAAATGTCGTAAGCCATCTTCTTTGGTCTCGAGAAGGAGATCAAGTTTATGAGGTAATTCAGTAAGCAAATCACCGTTGGCCACAACATCTTGCTGAGCTTGGAGAATACGGGTTTGGATGTCAGAATGGATTTGTATGCTATGAAGTTGAATGCGTTCTTTACGAATTAAAGCATCGGCAACAACATTCGCTTTTCCGGGGTGATAGCGAATCTCGCAATCGTAGTCATTTAGAAGTTCAATCCATCTATGTTGGCGCATGTTTAAATCCTTCTGATCAAAGATGTGTCGGAGACTTTTGTGATCAGTGAAAATCACACATTTTGTACCATAAAGATAGTGTCTCCAGATTTTGAGAGCGAATATTACGGCACCCAATTCAAGATCATGGGTAGTGTATCTCTTTTCAAGGTCCTTCAGTTGTCGAGATGCATAGGCTATGACTTTGCCTCGTTGCATGAGGATGCAGCCTAAGCCAAGTTTGGAAGCATCACAATATACCACGAAATCGTCGTTACCATCGGGGAGAGTCAGAATAGGAGCATCACAAAGTTTCTGTTTAAGAATTTGGAAAGCTTCATCTTGTTTTGGTCCCCACTCAAAAGGTTTACCCTTGTGAGTTAAAGACGTAAGCGGAACAACAAGTTTGGAAAAATTGGCAATGAAACGTCGATAATACCCAGCTAAACCAAGGAAAGAACGGATTTCAGTTGGAGTGGTAGGAACACTCCAATTCTTTATAGCTTCAATCTTCGTAGGATCAACATGAATTCCTCTGTTGTTTATGATGTGTCCCAAAAATTGAACTTCCTTAAGCCAGAATTCGCATTTCGAGAATTTGGCATAAAGCTGTTCTTTCTTTAGGAGGTCTAAGATCAATCGAAGGTGATTCTCATGATCAGCTTTGGTTTTGGAATAGATAAGAATGTCATCAATGAAAACAATGACAAATTTATCTAGGTAGGGCTTGCAAACACGGTTCATTAAATCCATGAAGACCGCAGGGGCATTGGTTAAACCAAATGGCATAACGGTGAACTCATAGTGACCGTAGCGTGTGCGAAAAGCGGTTTTAGGAATGTCGTCTTCAAAAATGCGTAGTTGGTGATAACCAGAGCGTAAGTCGATCTTCGAGAAGCAAGTGGCACCTTGTAATTGATCGAAGAGATCATCAATGCGAGGCTGGGGATAACGGTTTTTGATGGCGAGTTTGTTCAGCTCACGGTAATCGATACACATACGCATGGAACCATCTTTCTTCTTGACGAACAAAACTGGAGCTCCCCAAGGTGAAAAACTGGGGCAAATGAAACCTTTGTCAGAAAGCTCTTGAAGTTGGTTAGCAAGTTCTTGCATTTCCGAAGGTGCAAGACGATAGGGAGATTTGGCAATAGGATTAGCATCAGGAACAAGATCGATACGAGATTCTACTTGACGCACGGGAGGTAAGCCAGGTAGATCATCGGGAAAAACTTCAGGAAAATCTCGAATGATTGGAATATCTTTAATGTTCTTGGTTTCTTCCTTCTTCTCCACCACGTGGTCCAGGAAAGCCACGTAGTTCTTGCGCAAATACTTCTGAGCTTGCACGCAAGATATGAGGTTGAGACTTTTATAGGGTCCTTCCCCATAGACCTTCAGAACTTCACCAGACGGCAATGGTAAACGAATGAATTTATCATGACAAACAACTTCGGCATGATTTGGAGCTAACCAATCCATGCCTACTACTATATCAAAACATCCAAGTTTCATGGGAATAAGGTTAACCGGAAAAACATGGCCATGAAGTTCAAGTTTACAATTGGTAATGACAGAATTTAACACGGAGTGATCGCCACTAGCTACTATAACTTCAAATGATTCACTCAGTTTTGTACGTGGTAAGGCAAGCAAGGGTTCAAACTCAAGTGAAACAAAACTCCTATTTGCACCCGGATCAAACAAAACAGAAGCATAGCGATTGTTAACGAGAAACGTACCGTTGACCACATCATTTGCGGCACGAGCCTCATTGACATTCAGGTTGAATGCACGACCTCTAGCGGGTTGAGCATTTGCAAGTTTGGGACATTCCCTTTTGAAGTGATTCAGATCACCGCAATTGAAGCAAGTTCCAACGAGATAACGAGGTGGTGCAGCAGCTTGAATAGCCGGAGGAGCAACAGCTTGATGTATACGGCATGTGGCTGCAAGATGACCAAAGCGCCCACAACTTGTGCACTTTTTACAAGGAAAACAGGCTTGATGATGGTAGTTACAACGGTTGCATAACGGTGCTTCACCAACATATGGCTTCTTGGCAGGAGGAGTCTGGTTGGCGGGAACAGGAGTTGTAATGGCAAAGTTTCTGACTACTTTGCGTTTGTTTGCATTCCTGGTTTTCCTCGAAGATTGGGCTCCATCATTTGCCGCTTTGATAGTGTCGGATGCAGCTTTGGATGGTGTCTTCTTGTCGCTCTTTCGGGATAAGTTCCATTCCTTGACTTGAGCATCCGTCAAGATAGCAGAGAGTTCATAAGCATCTCGAAGTGTGGCTGGTCTGCTTCCAGTCACTATGTGCTTGATGCAACTAGGCAGTCCATTAATGAATTTCTCGATCAAGCGATCGGGAGCTAGGTTTGTGGGACAGAGGATGCACAATTCTTCGAACCGGTTTATATAAGCGCGGTTTTCTCCACTATCTTGTTTAAGGTCGTGGAGCTCATCTTCCAGTGCTTTCATTTCGTTTCGCGGGCAGAATTCCTTTAACATGAGAACTTTCAATTCTTCCCAGGTCAAAGCCATAGCAACTTCGGCTGTGCGATCCTTCATGATTCCATTCCACCAAGTTAACGCCCTCTTTTGGAAGACGCTAGAAGCAAATTCGACCTTGCGTTCATTTGTACACTGACTGTGGCGGAATGTATTCTCCATACTTTCGGTCCATTGAAGGAGTCCAGTAGCACCTTCATTCCCCGTAAACTTAGTGGGGTGGCAAGAGTTGAATTGTTTGAAGTTGCATGGAGTGTCATGATGGTTTCCGTTGGTTCTGTTGCTACTTTGCCCGTTGGTGGCTTGAGAAAGTTGTGTTACAAGGTCGAGAAGTATTGCAGCTATCTGTTGAGCAAGAAGAGCTGCCATTTCTGCGTTCGGGACATTGTCTTGTGGTGCACGTCGAGGAGGCATCTACACGAGGTAGGTAAAACATAAGATCATGGTGGTTTCATAATGGGATAAAGTAGTTTCATAAAATCAATGAGGATAAGAGAAAACACGTAACAAGATGGATATCATTTATTCCACGAAGAAATGACATCAATGACAAGTCAAAGTAGTTGGGTTCTGATAACTTAGTGAAGTCATGCTTTAACCTATAAGTGGACACTCATTCAAAGAATTCCCAGGTAAGCACAACTGGTTCCTCGAGTTGGAATTTATACGAAGTGCTTGCCTAGACAGAAAACCCCGAATACAGGCATCCACCCTTCCAGATTGCACGAGTTCGTTATTAGAGCCCAAGACTTTGATGAGAATATAAAAATCAAAAGAGGTTTTGAAAATAATCACCTAAGGATAGGTGATGAGTATTTGTAAAATCTAAAGATGAGATCCGCGGTGACAAGGCATTGGTTACAAAAGATAAGGATAGGGATGAAGACAAAGGCAAAGATAACGGAAGAGTTTGCTAATGGAAAGTGTCCTAGGTAAGTTATAGTCTAGGTTAAAGTATTACTAATAACCTAAATCCCTATAACCATGGCTCTGATACCAATCTGTGACACCCTGACCGGAGGCGGAAAAGTCAAGGGCATCACTAAACATGGCAGAATGCATTTGAGCACATGATGATTAAATTAAGTTGAAATATAGTTTAGATTCAATTAAAGAGATTGCATTCACATCCGAGCACATAAGAGTACATAAACAAAATACATCATAACAAATTGTTTCACAAATGATAGATTCGGATTTAATCTAAGGCATAAATCTTGATCAATCCTATATGAAATATTCTTGCAAATCATAGCATCAAACATTGTTACCTGAAACATATGTTAGAAAAATATTGGGTCAACAAACGGTTGAGTGAATTCATAGGTTTTGATATGCAAAAATAACAATGTGATATGAAAATGGTTTAACACTGTGGCATGTGATATGTCTTTAAGCAAAAGAGTAATACAAGTAGTCACTTGGTGGTACATTCAAACCTTCGTTATGACGTAACACGGGTCTATCACCACACTTCCAAAAAGTTTCACATGAGTATCAACAACAACAA
>JARYGA010005919.1:0-52500 GCA_030545235.1 Helianthus tuberosus
GGGCTACTGAACGCATAAGAAACATGTAAATCCTGTACAAGTTTATATATGTAAATAAGTAACCCAAGTTATAAAAACATTATTTGTGCCTTGTGCATTCAAATCAATCATTTTAAAAACCTTTTCAAAATGAGTCGGTTGATTGTATTTACCAGTGTAAACTGACGTATTTTCCCAAAAAGGCTAAGTGCAGGTACTAATCGGAATTGGCTGGCTACTCCTAGCTTCAATAAAGAGTCTCGCAAGCTTAGATGCCTAAAGTCTGTTGAACAGTGTTATTTTATTTTAGATCCGGCTGTAGATCCTTTACTTCCGTTGTAATACTTTGATGTTACGCTATTTCGGATTGTAATATATTTATCCTTTTGCTTCCGCTGTGCATTTATATATTGTGTTGTTTGACTATGATGTTGCCAACCACGTCACGTTATTCCCCTACCGGGCCCACCGGTAACACGTGGAAATTTGGGGTGTGACAGGTTGGTATCAGAGCCAACACTGAGTGAATTAAATACTAGCCTTTTGTGTTTAATCTCAGTTACACAATTGCACATTCCTAAATCTTCGAGTCTAGACAAAGAACTTAGGAATAATCCAAAAATTTTTATTTTAATTTAAATTTTGTCCTTTATATTTTTCTTTGTCATTACCTTTGTTATATTAACAGGTTAAGCAATGCCGCCAAGATTTAGACGAGGAGGAGATCGAGGAAAGGCGCCGATCAGCGCCCCTAACGACCATGAGGCCGGGCCTTCAGGCCGGCGAACTCCTTCTGCTACAAGGAGTATAGATCCACGAGAACCATGGAGGATCTACGAGGAGCCTTCCAGACAATCCACATCACATAGCTCCACGCCTCCATATTTTCACTCTTTTGGGCCTCAGTCTGAGAATGAGCCCAACAACCCGCAACCATCACACATACCATTACAGCGATCCTCATCGCAAGATTCCTTTCGAGACCCTACTCCTGTTTTTCGGGGTCAGTTTAACCCAGCAGAGTACCTACCAGAGCACGTGGGTTTTAACCCACTAGGACCGGAGGATCACTTTTCTGGTGATCAAGATATGGACGAGGACACAGACCCCGTCGAGGCTTCAACCGGATCCTTCAACCATCCTTTCGTGATCTCAGACGGTTCGTCGTTTCACGGAACACCATACCAGGGTCCGGATAGTCACATGGCGCGGTTCGAACGGTGTGAGTGGTATTATACACCATCTGAACACTCATCACCTCACCAGCAGCCGTCCCAGCAGCAGCAAGATCCCTCTGGGGATCCACGTTTCGAGCATCAGCAAGATCCCTCTGGGGATCCACGTTATGAGGCAGTCACGCCACCGCCTCCACCGCCGCCAGTTCATCTAGAGCCTCCAGAGCCACCAAGACGTAGGAGGACTGGCGCACGGATCTCAACACGAGAAGTTGATTTTCGTCTCAACACCCCTCAACACTCTAGCGGCAGCCATTACCCGCCTACTTATGAAGTCCCACAGATGGGTGGACCTTCAGTTCCAGTTTCAGAGGTGAATTCGGCACCTATTGTACCGCCATCACCGGGTTTTGGCCACCCAATCCCTGCTTATACTTCTCCGGCAGCTTACAACCCTTACGGACCGCCATCTTACCATAACTATAACTATGCCGAGGCCGACCCATACCTAGTGGCAGCAAACTACCTTGCCCAAAACCCTGAGGGTCCATATGGAACCCCTTGGGGAATGGGACATCCAGCTCAAGGGTACCAAGTACCGGCTCAGCCGCCACCTCAGTACCAGCCACCACGGTTTTCTCCACCAGAACATGAGAATCTCCGTCAAAGACTGGACAAGGTTGAGAAAGACCTCCAGAAGGAGCGTAGGAGAAATGAGGGATTCATGAGTGGTTTGGCAAGCTTGTTGAAGGGAAAGAAGAAACGGGATCGTTAAATCCCAATATATATTGTTGTATTTCCTTGTTTAAATCAAGTCCCTACGTGGACATTTATTTATGTGTGTATGTAGTCCCTGCGTGGACATCTATCTTTGTACTTAGTCCCTACGTGGACTTGTCTCTAGTAGTCCCTGCGTGGACATTTACTTTTGTAGACCGTCCCTGTGAGGACATGTATTATATGTATAGCTCCTGCGTGGGCATGTGTTTATGTGAAAAGTCCCGTTTAGGGCAAAATGTACTACTTTTAGTTTAATGGAATGTAAGTTTATAAATTTCATCTTTGCTAAGTTATGCATAATTAAATTATATATGAAATAAATAAATCAAAATCATTCCTTTTAAAAATCTATCTGCCTATGTTATTTTTAAGGATCTTAAAAGTATAACCTAGCCTGCATGTCATTTTAAGACCTGGCCCAGATGGTAAAACTAGTTAAAAAGATTCAAATCCCTGTTAACATCTGAAAACATGTTAACACTCCTGGCAGACTTGATTAATTAAAAACACACGTGTTATTATTATATATGGATCTTTTCAAAGATTCTAAACCCACATAAATGATCTCTGAATCATCGGTTAAATCATTAATAAAGATGATCAGTTCTTTTACCATCCATTGGTAATGGAATGCCTACGGGCCCTTCTCATTTTCATATGAGACAAAAGACAGTATTAGTCTGTGACCCTGTCTGATAAAGGTAATGAACTTTGTTCAAACCTTCATGCTTTGATTCTCTGAAATTATAGCTTATAATCTAAATTGTCCCTGTGACTAGGCCTTATGTGCTAATAAAACTGTTATTGTTTTATAATTAGGATAAATTATATTAGAAATCCTAAATTTATGTGAGTAATAAATTAACCATATATGGTCTATGTTTACCACGGTTTATAAAATTTCCATAAAAGACAATTCTATAATAAACTCACCAATAAATTATTGTCGATATGTTCCAGATCAAGAAATTCGTGGACTCGTAATGTAAAAGTGTCGCTTAATTGACACAAGCAAAGATGGATGAATTGGAGCTTGAGATTTATAAAATCTCTGTAACCTCCTTATATCTTGATCATCTTCTTCTAAGATTACCCTGTTTACCCCAGAGAGGCAGGTAGAGAAAAGGGTTATATCCCATTTAGGGCTGCATTATTATGAGACCTCCAAGACAGCTAGTACCATTTTTGGCAGAATTGAAAACCCTGGTCAAATAAGTTTTAAGATATAGATTCATATAGCCTAACTCAATATCCTGAGAGTTCGGTATAGTTAAATATGAAAGACGGTTCATTTTGCTTATGCATTATCACCGCAACCCTAATTAGGCAACGATTAAGGATTTGCCATCAACTGCCCATGATCATCGATCTGTTCGACTAACGACAAG
Source organism: Helianthus tuberosus (assembly GCA_030545235.1). Classification (NCBI taxonomy): domain Eukaryota; kingdom Viridiplantae; phylum Streptophyta; class Magnoliopsida; order Asterales; family Asteraceae; genus Helianthus; species Helianthus tuberosus. Next base: position 3,323 of record JARYGA010005919.1, read on the forward strand.
GATTAGCTATTCCCTAAACAGTAGCTAAGCAGTGGTTGGAATAACCATCTCACCTTAAAAATAAGCTTTTCTATAATAATTGATGTGTAAGTATTAAGGCTACTCCTTTGGAGACCTTGTATAGATGGAGTGTTAAATGTCTAGTGTTAGATAGAGAACTGGTAAGTCCAATTATCAAGATCTGAAAGTTGCCTGGGGGACAACAAATAAGATTATACAAATCCATAATCGATTGTAGGTTGCCAGTATACGGCAAGAAATCAAGGAATTATGAAAATAGCAAACTTCCTAAGTTCTTGTTAAGGAATATGGTTTAACAAAAGATATCACCCAGGAAGGGTGTACCAAATTTGTGAAATTTTCAGGCTAGTTAAGTTCTGAATATATGGAAATCATTCGAAAGAAATCGAATGTATCAAGATCAAGTAGCTTGTAAGCTAAAACCTACTTAAGGAGTTTGACGGAGCTCGCAATACATTGCACACTAGTGACTGGAGGAGGTGTTCCGCCAATAAATCAAGGAGCACTATCACAAATTGGTATGCGGATTTACGATGTGATAAACATCCTATATCGATTGAGGATCAACAGGTTACGAAGCTTCGAAGGAAGCAAGTACCCATTTGTAAAGTTCAAATAGGATGCCCGTAGAGGTCCCGAGTATACGTGGGAGGTTGAGTCCACGATGAAAGAAAAGTACCCTTATCTATTTTAACAAATCTCAAGGTCGAGATTTATTTTAAGGGGGTGAGGATGTAACACCTCGAAAATTTACGTCCTATAATGTCTTGACACGTGTCATAACCTTTGAACGTGTGAAAGAATGTTCTTGAAGGACTAAAGTTGACAAACAATGAAACTGTGTAAATATAAGGGTTCAAAGTGTCAACAATGAATAAATATACTTTACAATAACCCTACATGATGTTTATAACATTAAACGAATGAATCATGGATCATACGAAGCGAATTGTGAAACAAGTGAGAGATTACAAACTATAGGGGTTAAATGTGTCAACATGTTAAAGATATACCTCTGAGTGACCTTATAGCAAACCCGAAGCCTTGTAACGATTAATTATGCTCACTAGAATGCACCATAAAAATTTCACCAAGTTTCGTTATCATATGAGAAAGTTATGATAAAATTCGTGTGTGAGGGTTAGAATCGTCAACATAGAAAATTAGGGCTTTTCGGGTGATCACAAAGTTACCCGAGGACTTGACAAAGTGGGTATAAGTATTAAAGCCCCCATATGTCAAATATAAAGCCTCTTAATGCAAGAAACAACTCGAAAACGACCTTTCGGGGGACCAAGGGCCAAAATGCAATTAAAGAAAAATGGGAAACCTGAACATAAGGCTCAGGCGGCCCGCGTGAGATTTAACAAAATGTGAGGCGGCCCGCGTCAGACTGCCAGAACCAGAAAACGTGGACAGGTGCCTGTTTCAGTCCCTTAACCGACTTAGATCGACCTTTGGCAATACAATGGGCTTCCTATACTGGTATTTAGTCTATAGGGGACACATGTATTGATCCTTGATCACTTGTAGACCCATTTGGCATCAATCTAGTAAGATCAAAGTTCATATATAAGTCACAAAGTTGCAACATGCAACCACACTTCACTTCCTGATCAATTCTGGTGCATAACAGCCGATCCCAAGACCTTCCTAATCATCCTTAGACACGAGTAAGTATGCTAAACCCTTTTAAATTAAGTCTTGGTTAGTTTATAGCCTAGAAATCAAACCGTCGTAACTACGGTTTGACTTGACGATAAATCATAAACGGTCCAGAGTTTTGTCGAAACGAAAGTTGTTACAAGTTGGTAATATTGTGGACAATTAACCCTTAAAAGGGCACCCTTTGATTCCCGATCTAACTATGTCGTTTGTCGAGTCAAACGTTATCCGAAAAAGTCAACAGAAATGGTATTTTCGATTTAACACATGATTAATGATGTAAAAGGCGTATCACCTATTTTATCATCCTTATAAACTGATAATAAGTATAAAAACTTGTCTACGCTTGTTTGATTCGACAACTTTCTGTTTTGAACCGATTCAGAGCCGAAAGACGCAAAAGTTTGACTTTTGCTTTGACCTCAGTTCTGACCCGGTTTAGATAGTTTTAGACATGCCTTAAAGTTCCATTAGGACCTAGTTACATGTTGGTATAACCCCCTGCGTTTATGCCACATGAATCCTTAATTGACCGATGGTTCCGTTAATCGCCTAAATATTGACCGTAATGCCCTTATGATCATAAAACGAGATTTTTGGAGATATGAAAGTAAAATAATCTTAGTTACTGATTATTAGACATGTCTGTAAATTTTCACATCAAGCGGAGGTCCAGATTAGGAGTTATGCTTAATGACATAATTATAGCGATTCTTAGTAATTAAATAACGTCATTAGCGTAACGCCTATCTAAAACCCATTTTTGACACCAAACCTTTTACCCACTGATGTATTATAATATTTTGGGATTTTTGAAGATTTTTAATTATTTTTAAACGGATCATAAACTAGGATTAGTGCCTTAATTCGGTTAATACCGAATATACCCTTTTCGGCCATAAAATGAGTTTTACAAATCCTTTTGACACCAATCAAATTGCTACTGATTTTAAATATTAAATGGAGTTTTTTGAACCTATTTAACTGACCAGGAAACTCAGAATCTTATTTTAACCCGTACGTCGCTTAAAACGGCTTTATACGCGTATTATACGCATAGTTAGGATTTAAAACTATTTTGGCATATAAAACTTATAACCAAATGTTATAACCTGTTAAAATAAACCATTTTACTGATTTAATCAGACCCGGATCACAGAAGATAAATTAAATCCTTTTATAATCTTTAAAATGACCAAAATACCCCTAAGGGGCTTAATATGCGATTAAACTCGTTTTAGGCATAACGGAAGGTATCCTACTGATATCATGACATATTTAAGGCATGTTAACTTAGGAAACCTGTTTAGGACTCTTATGGTTACCCGTTACGCTTCATACGCGTTCGGTTCGGTTTATGTAACTAGTTTACATAAATTAGCCGAAACGGGTCAAACCTTATCGGTTTTATCTCAAAATCCAGAATGTGTATAATATACCCATATTTTACAAGTCTCTGAACTTGTCGGGTCTAAATCACATTCTATTCCGGTCTTCGCCTTATCATGCGTTTGAACCGTATCTTCCTTTTGAAAACTAATCGGTCTAAGTCAAGGCTTAATTCAAAGACCGTTAGGATTCTAATAGGTTATTAAAAACCTTCGTTCCAGATTTAGGAGCCCAGTAAAAGCTATCTGTACTTGCTGATTTGATACGGCTGGGATTGAATTTATATTTAGCCCAGGTAAATACTTTTAACTTATTTCCCTATACGGGCTTGGGGTACGGTATATAAAATACCGCTTGGTCGGGCATTGAATCTTTAATTGTATGGTGGTTAAAGTATTGAGATGTTCCGTTTAATTTGTTTTGTTTGCTTAAAGCCTTTGGGGGTTAATGACCGTTGTCCCGGATATCCCTGGCATCATTCTACGGAATGGCCACGACCTTAGCACACAGGTGTAGGCGTACACCTGTCAGTGTCTCATAATTAAAGTGGCGTGTCCATTAATCTTTAACCCGGCTCGATCCGGGCTACTGAACGCATAAGAAACATGTAAATCATGTACAAGTTTATATATGTAAATAAGTAACCCAAGTTATAAAAACATTATTTGTGCCTTGTGCATTCAAATCAATCATTTTAAAAACCTTTTCAAAATGAGTCGGTTGATTGTATTTACCAGTGTAAACTGACGTATTTTCCCAAAAAGGCTAAGTGCAGGTACTAATCGGAATTGGCTGGCTACTCCTAGCTTCAATAAAGAGTCTCGCAAGCTTAGATGCCTAAAGTCTGTTGAACAGTGTTATTTTATTTTAGATCCGGCTGTAGATCCTTTACTTCCGTTGTAATACTTTGATGTTACGCTATTTCGTATTGTAATATATTTATCCTTTTGCTTCCGCTGTGCATTTATATATTGTGTTGTTTGACTATGATGTTGCCAACCACGTCACGTTACTCCCCTACCGGGCCCACCGGTAACACGTGGAAATTTGGGGTGTGACACTTTAGTATGATTTGGAAATGCCTTAGAGCTTCCTTAGGACCAGGCTACATGTTAGCATAACCCTCTGTGGTTGGTTCATTGATTGACCCATTCGTGTACGCGGTTCCGTTAATTGCTCATATGTTGACCATTATGCCCTTATTACCTTAAAACGGGATTTTTGGAAATGTAAAAGAGTAGAAACTTTAAATACTGATATTTAAACTTGTATGCAAAATTTGACATCAGTTTGAGGTGTAGGTTAAGAGTTATGCTCGTTAGCGTAAAATTAAAGCTTTATGTTAATTTAACGGCGTATTTAGCGTATAGCCTACTTAAACATATTTTTTGATATCAAATATTTTACCCACTGATGTAATATATTATTTTGGGATTTTTAAAGATTTTTAATAAATTTTAGGCTGAGCATAACTAGTAGTCGTAGGCTTAATCCGGTAATTTTCGGTTTTGCCCTTACGGGCCATAAAATGAGTTTTACATATCTAAACGACTCCAAACCTTTTGCTACTGATCACATATGATAAATAAATTATTTTAAGCCTTCTGGAAATATAAAAATATCAGATTTAAGTATCGAACCCGGAAATGGCCTTTAGTCGCCTATTTAAGCGTTTTTAACGCATAGTATGTACTTAAACTATTTTAAACATACAGGGGTTGATACCTACTGATATTTGAGGAAAATTATAATATTTTAATAGTAAGCAAAGGTTGATAAACTCAGACTTCAGTTTTGAGCTTTACAGCTTATGTGAAATTACCAAAATGCCTCTTCGGTGCATAGTTTGGTTATAATTGATAAATTTCACATATATACTTTATCCTACTGTTATAACTTATCAAAATAAGTATTTTCGCTGATTATACCAGACCTGTAACTCAGGTAAATACTTTAACTCTTTTATAACCTTTTAAATGACCAAACTACCCCTACGAGGCCTAGTTTGTGTTTAAATACGTTTTGGGCATAATGAAAGACATCTTACTGATGTCACAACATATTTTAGGCATAGTTAACTTAGGAAACCTGTATATGACTCTCATGATTACCCCTTCATGCGTTATTCGCGTTCGGTTCGGTTTATGTAACTAGTTTGCATAAATTAGCCGAAACGGGTCAAACGTTATCGTTTTTATCTCAAAATCCAGAATGTGTTTAGTTTACCCATATTATACAAGTCTCCAAACTTGTGGGGTCTAAATCACATCCTATTCCGGTCTTCGCTTAATCATGCGTTTTGAACCATAAACCTTTCCTTAAAACTAACCGGTCTAAGTTACGACTTAAATAAGACCCGTTAGGAATTTAATAGGTTAATAAAACCTTCGTTCCAGATTGAGAGCCCCAGTAGAAGTACTTGTGCTTGCTGATTAGAATATACGGCTGAGTATAAATTGCATTGCTAGCTCAGGTAAATACTTTTAACTTATTTTCCCTTATACGGGCTTGGGATACGGTGTTATAAAAATACCGCTTGGTCGGGTGTAGAAACCTTTTAATCGGAGATGATTAAATTGCATAATCCCGTTTTAATCTGTATTGATTGATAACAAATAACATTGGGGGTTAATGACCGTGTCCTGGATATCCTTGGCTCATTTTAAAAAGTGAATGGCCACGACGTAAGCACAAGGTGTAGGCAAAACACCTCCTGTTGCATATGTAAAACGTATACTCACTCGTAAGGGTATCTTCTTGTGAGATTATATTTGTGGTGTGTCGATTAATCTTGTCCGGCTTGTATTGTATAATCACCGGCCCTAAATGTTGGACAACCATGTAAATCGGATACAAGATCTTTATTAATAAAATTGTCCCAAGTATAAAAGATTAATTTTTCCTCGTGCATTTTAATCAAATTATAAAAGATATTGTGTGCCACGTGCATTCAAATCAATTTTCTTAAACTCTTTTCAAAATGAGTCAGTTAATTGTATTTACCAGTGTAAACTGACGTATTTTCCAAAAGGTTAAGTGACAGGTACTATGCGTAATTGGCTGGGAGCTCAGGGCGTCATTAGGGAATCTTGCAAGTTCTAGATGCCTAAAGTCTGTTGAACAGTTTTCTTTTATTGATCCGCCTGTGGATCCTTTACCTTCCGTTGTAATACTTTGACATTACTTATATTCGGAATGTAATATATTTATCTTTTGCTTCCGCTGTGCATTTACATATTGTGTTGTTTGACTATGATGATCTCAACTACGTCACGATACTCCCCACCGGGCCCACCGGTGACACGTGGAAATCGGGGTGTGACATATAACCTCAGAAGGTTATTCCCTATATACTATGGTCACCTAATGTATTTGGTCGGATCCTAATGATCGACCAAATGGGTCGGGTTCGAAGGTATAAGCGATTTATTAGATCGCTTACCCTACGACCCTAGACAACGTGGTAATCAGTAGGCATAGTCCCAAGGGACTATAACCAACGTGATTACACTCACATTGCGAAGTTTAAACGAACTTCGCATTGACCATAAACTGGTCAACGCAGAAAGTCAAACAAAGTTTGACTTTCAGACTCGAAAAGACTCGAAAAGCAATAAAAGAACGAAAAAATACTTACGAAGGGTCCCCGAATGCTAATCTAGATCCAAATAACTCAGGTATGAAACAATGGTTTCAACTTAGAGTCTTTTAGATCAGATTCTAGTGAGTTTGAAGTAAATGGGGGTGGGGTATTTATAGTTTTCGGGTAACCGTTAAGATCGTTTCATGGAAACCGTGCTCAAATCTCATGCGTACACTTGTTGGAAAGTCATGGTGACTAAAAATGCCCATAATCAGCTGAAAGGTCAAGTGTGAGCATGTGGTTGAGGATTAAACAGCTGGAAACTGCTGATTAAGCGATCTTATCTAATCTGGGAGGCTGATGCGGCCCGCTTCAGGATCACCATAAGCGTAGGCGGGCCGCCTGGCCCTTCTGATCAGAAAACAAGTTTCAGAAATTACAGTTTTGGTCCCTGCACGTGTTTAAGGCCATTTCCGACACTTCTAAGGCCCGTAAAGCCAACTTTAAGGCCCTAAAATGATGCCTAAACATTGTGGACATGAAACATGCTCAAAAATATCTCAGATGTCGGTTCGTTTGGTCGTACGAACGCGATGTTCTCTTAATTACGACGGAATGCGCATAAGTGCGAAAAACGATCCAAAATGCGTGACGAATGGATTTTTGGCAATCCAAACACTAAAGCCTAATATAGTCATGCTTACATAAATTTTTGGATGTCCGGATGTATTCAGAACGTAAGTTATGCGCGAAAATGCAAACTTGTGCACTTTTTGACACTTTTAGTCCCTGAATGACCCAAAAGTTTATTTTAGCATACCGAACCCATCAAAGCCTATTTCTAAGCTATGTAAAGGATATTTATGGTATGTTTAACTTATGGTCATGTTCTGGAATGTCTGTTACAGTTCAAATTGGCATACTTTCGCAGTTTGTCAAGTTTAGTCCCTGTAGGCGAATTAACTTGTTTTTGCCATACCAAAGCCTTCAAAACTTATTTCTAAGTTATGTACAGGTTATTTAAGGTATGTTAAGCATATGTTGATGTTCCGGAGTATTTGTCGCATTAAACTGATTACGTTTACGCACCAGTTTGCGTATAACTCTCCAGAAAGCGATATAGAGTTGAAATTGGATAAAAGTCAAAACATGAAAAATGTAAAACACAACCAAACAAACATTGGGATCAAATAACATTGTTTTATTGATAATAGAACTGTTCATAATGATTACAAGCACAGATGTTACACTTTTGCTGAAGGAAAAGCTCTTCATCTCTCACAGCATCCTTATACGCATTTAAGTAGACCAACTCCTCTTCCCTCAGAGCCTCATTTTCAGGACAATTAACAATATCCTGCTGAATACTTTCTAATTCAGCTTTGAGTTTTTTCACATTCTCAAACAGGTTTCCCTGGCTGAAGTTGAGTTTGCGAATGTCTTTCTTTAGATCTTTCAGCCTGGAAACAAGGGTAAACATAGCATATCCAGACTTATTGCTAGCCCATCTCTTCTGAACCAAGGGAATGAACTCCTTCTTGTGAACAACATAATTAGGAAATTTGAAAGGCTTAGGCTTTGGGTTAGGGACCTCAGGAATCGAGAGGACCATAGGGCTGTGGTCAGATTTGAGGAAAGGGAGAAACACCGCATTGGCCACAGGAAACCTACTGACAAAACTATTATTTGCCAGCACACGATCCAACTTTTTCATAACACCATTTGGATTACCAGGGGATTGATTCCAAGTGAATTTAAGACCAGACATACAAATATCTTCAATTTCCGCTTCGTTGAAACACTCCCACGCTTCTTTCATACTACTGGTAATACACGAAGTACCAGACGACCTTTCATAGTGTTCAATAATTGCATTAAAATCGCCTAAGAGGACCCACGGACGGTCTTGGACAGCAAGCTTATGTTTACAAATGGATTCCCAGCAGCCCCGTCTGGGGACCATCCTATGATGGGCGTAAATAAACGAGCAGAAAAAACCCAAAGAGCCATTGAGGGGAACAATAAAACAGTGGATCGCCTGGGGATGCCTATCCATAACCATCACATTAACTATATTAGGGTCCCAACTGACTATAATACGACAGCCTCCACAACAGGAAGTCGCATTAGAATCCCAAGCCCACTTACCAAAGATCCCAGAACACGTTCTTTCAATCTTCAAGGGAGAAAGGTGCGTTTCTATAGCACAACAAATATTATACTCACCAGTCGCCAAGTGCTTAATTAACTCATTTTGATTAGAGGTGTTTGAAAGCCCTCTAACATTCCAGGCAGTGATTTTCAACACCATTTTAAACAGTTGGTGGTGAGGTGGAACCCGACACTCTATAACAGTCACTTAGCCCTTGTTTGGCTTGGTTCGAAAGGAACGCAGCATTACCTGAACAGTCTTCCTGCACATCTTCTATGGCAAAATCTGGATTCAAGTTGAGAACTTTGCATTGGTGCTTAAAGAAATCCCATTCCCCTTGCTCCCAACCCTCTTGAGCCTCAGCTCTTACTGCACCCACACGATTAAGGCTGTCAGAGATAGCACGTTTCTGACTGTCTGTTATGCCAAAATCCCAGGACTCGTCATCACTTTCCATATGCTGGACTGTGTTACCTGTATCCAAACATTCTTCTCCATCACCAATAACACCAGAGTCTGCCACAACATGAGCTGATAAGTCTGACCCTTTAAGCAAAAGGTCAGCCGAAAGGTCATTCAGCACATAAAATTTGTTTGTAGTATTAATCGGGCTAGGGGTTGAAAAAGGGGCAGTGGAAGCGTTCGGTTTAGGGGCAGAATGGGAAGATTGAGGTTTAGAACCTCCTTTGGGGAACTGTTTATTATTCGAAGGGGTGGGCTTTTTCTGGGGAGCTTTTCTTTTCTGGCCACTATACGGTTTAGGGATATTGTTAGCAACAAAGGTATCATGAAGCATACCCATCTTCTTCTGGATAACTAGATCACTACTCGTAGACGCACTCCCTTTGCTCCCTTGCTCGTTATGAGCAATAACACCTACTGCTTCCTTCTGCACCCCTGTGGACTGCACCTGCATCTGCTCTTTAGGCCTACCAGTCCCTTGAACAGACTTGCCCTTTTGTTTGCGATTAATCACCGTGTAACCCTCCTCATCTACCTGATGTTTACTACCCTGGTTTTTAGACACATTATCAGCTGGGTTTGCTTCCATGGCCACAACTTCCTCCGGGGTCTTTGGCCGATGTTTACATAGTTTCAACGAGTGCCCAAAAACACAGCAGTGGCTACACACAACTGGTTTCCAGTGGTTAAAGAGGCTGATGGTACCAATCCTCACAGGCCTGTTATCCATGGCAGGGAATTCAACCTCCACTTCAGTAGGGAGGTTAGACTCCGCTTTCACATCAACTAGCATGCGGGCAAAACCCATTCTACCCGACTGAGACGAGCACCTTTCTTCTGTAATACGATCCATAAGCAAAGGAATCCCGGTGCCACTCATAATTTTACAAATACCTGTGTCAGTCCATAGATCCAGAGGGGCGTTATGGGCTGTCACCCATAAAGGGATTGTGCTCGGTTCAACTTTTTCAAGGCAGTATCCCGGTTCCCATTTCCTCAAAAACAGAGGGATTTTGTTAACAAACCAAGGTCCCCCTTCCAGCACATCTTGGAGACCCTTTTCACTATAGAACTTAAAATAGTAGTAACCCGATGGACTTTTAGTGATTTCAGCAAGACCATAGTTTTTCCAATCACGTTTTAAACAAAAGTTCACACGATTAAAATCCATAGAGGTACCCAAGAAATAACCATAAAGGTGCAGCGAATATACCTTAGCAGATTTTAAAAGGTCCTCAGACGTAATCAGCACTCTGTTCTTACCATCAGCAGTCTTAATGGGGGGAAAGTACTCGATCTTGACTTTAGCAGCTTGTTGGCTCAGCTTAATGCGATCAGCTATAGTCAGACCAGTCTTAGTATGAGCATTCAAATTCCAAGGGCTGTTAGGCTCAGCTGAGTCGCCCCCTGCACCACCCAATATCCCTGTAACGCCATTTGAACCCCCCACATTACTATCGTGTGCCTCTTGAGGACATGACTTGTTCCCAAATGGTTGCAGGGCAGGAAAACCCGAATTATCCAGATCGGCCATCCTGGTATCCAAACCAGTTGCAGCTCTTGAAGGCGAGGCATAGGTTTTTAAAAGAGAGTGGGCATTGTTATTCAACATGGCAGTAGGATCCTCAGTCAAAATGTCTTCGTCTTCTTCAGTACCCCATCCCTCCTCTTCAACCACAGGGTTATCCACATCAAAATTGATACCCCTAGCAGGAGAAGGAATCTCGCTAGGCACAACATTCATAGTACAAGGGGATTTAGAGGGTGTTATAGGGTTTTGAACCTGGATCTTACCTTGATTAACGGCCAGTAAAGCTTCATCAAACAGGCCCAAAACACCTGCTAAACCCTGAGCTTCAACATCCAAAGTTTCGACATCCATAAGCACTTCAGTACTCGATGAGTCATGTGGAACCCCAGCAACAGCAGGAACTTGCTTCTCCGACGGGTTAGGGTTCACAACTGCTGGGATTAAAGTGTTGAAACTTATGTTGGAAAGGGGGCTTCTACCTTTATCAGCCTTTGATTGCTTGTGGATACCTTTGCTGCTCTGAATCGAGGGTCCCAATGAGTGTTTCGCCGGCAGAGGAGGCGACTGGCCTTGGGAGCTGTTTGGATTGTTCGTACGAGGTGAAGTTCTACGGGAGATAGACAAATTAGACAACGGTGGGTTCTGTGGGTCAGGGGGTGATTCCGGTGGGTGAATCCCACCCGGAGAAGGCATCATTAACAGGGAAAGGAGACCAAAATCAGGCGAAATTTAGGGCAGAAAATGGAATTCGCTGATGAACATGGAGAAGGCGGCAGAGAGAAATTTTTAGAGAGAGAAACTAGAGAGAAAAAAATCACACAAATAGGGTTTAGGGTTTAGGGTCTAGGGTCTAGGGTTTTTTTTTTTTTGGATAAATGAGCTTTCGCCCGGAAAACTTTCATAAATAAAAAAGATTAGATGTTTAAAGGGGCATACCCCCGCCAACCTAGTCACGGGATACCAAACATGCTTTGGCATTCGTTATCGCGGAAAAAAATACAACCCCTACTAATTTTTAACATCCTAGTAGGGATGGTATCTTCACCTAACAAAAAATGGGAGTAACACCCCACCAAAACAATATACACTAAACTATTACAAAGGAAATCCAATGAATAAATAACATCAATAACCGGCAACTCGGTGATATCCTTTATCTCGAAACTATGCTTTGTCATGCTAGTAGTCCACTCCACCAAAAATACAGAAACCCAGGAATGGGCCTTCAACATTAAATGGCAGCAATAGCTAAAGCAAGGCCAAATGTTAAACACTCCAAAACTAACGGGCCACCTCTTGCTGATTAAACCGCAGCCCACTTGGGCCTTTGGGAGCTGATAAAATCGCCGAGCCAGTAGGCCACACACCCCAAAACAGAAAACTGTTAATAACCTGGGCCAAAACAAAAACCTCGGAACATCACCCTGCCCGGTATAAATCAACAAACCCGGACCACAGAAATGGAAGCCACACTTAAACCCGTAGCTCGACAACCTCAGAATCCGAACATGGGCCTTCATAATATCAACCGGCTGGGCTTTTAAAAGAATGCAGTGAAATGGGCTTATAGACCAAGTACCCACAGCTGCAATAGTCCAAAAAATAGGCCCAGCAGAATCATGATTTTCTACCCAGTTTAAGCATCTCGGCCCAATATTCGCTGGGCTGAAGCCGGAGTTGGACAAAACCTGGAACTGGAGACCCCGGACAGTTGAGAACCCGGTAACTGAAAAACAATTGGGCCAAGTAGGCCAACCCATACTTGGGCTGTACACCAAAAGATCACGAGCACAAATAACACGGAGCATCACACAGCAAACCCGGACCTTGTTATACCATAGAACCGGAACAAGAATATAATTACTAACCAGAAAGTTGCAGGCCATATGAGGAACAGGATAGGCAGTGGCATAAGGGCCTGGAAGGCAACCACCTGCACACTTCCAGCCAACAGTTCCCAAAATAAGTAATACCAAAACAGCAAAATTCCAGCCTTTAGCACCCAACTTTGCTGCAAAAATAATCACCCTTCGATCAAATAAAATCAGGCAGAAAGTACCGAACAAAAGCAGTTTTCGAGAACATCCAGAAACCCACCAACAAACGCAGAGATACAAAGAACAAACAGCAAAAAAATCTTCAAACAAGGACAGAAGACCCATAAAAAAAACTTATCATTTAGAGGGTTTCGCTACAACGGGATCAAAGTATTTACCCGTCTTCGCGAGCTGAGCAATAAATTGAGCGGAACCGCTTTCATCTTCGTAAACATCCTCAACACAAAAATCAGGATCCAAATCCAGCTCCGTGCATTTATCATAAAAGAACTCCCATTCCCCGTCGACCCACTCTTCTTGGTCCTCCGCTTTAACCGCTTTAGCGTCACTACGGAGAGTGTCGAGGATACGTTTTTTCTGAGCATCCGTGATACCGTAATCTTTATCCAGGATCCTGTTTAAGGAGTTCGTTGGACTAAATTGAGTCCAATTTGGTAAGACCCGACCCGGATCAATCAGATTCTGCTTGTTAGTGGTACACATCTCTTCGGTATTCGTTTCAGCATTAGCATTATCCTGAGGGTAGATATCCATGGGTTCTCCTATAAGCTCATTCGTCCTGAGAGACGCAGAAAAATCAAGAACCGAAAACCTGTTTGAAATCACTATAGTGGGCTGTTTTGCAGCAAACTTATCCGAAGCCGCAGTGGACGGCTGACTAGCATCAGGCTTTTTGGCTGCTGAAGAGGGGTTTTGACACTGTTTCACAGCAGGTTTTTGTTGACTTTTACCTTGGATAGCCCGGTTATAATTAAAGCCCGTATAACCCTTTTTAATACCACTCGTTACTGCCTTGTTAGATCCATTATTGCCAACAACTGTTGCATTTTTTGGCTTCGCTACAGGATTTTGGACAGCCTTACTCACCTGCTTTATAGGCTGTTTTGAAGTGGTGCCCAGATTATCACTAGAACCAGCAACCTTCGGCTTCACTGTGGCTTGACTATAGGCATTAGATTTCTTGTTTTGAACTTGTTCAAAACCGTCAGCATCAATATTTTTTCCATTTTTCTTTGTGACTTGGGCACCCCTTGGAGCAGGTGGAGAAGAAACATGTTCGCTATCGATAATAATCGGCTGGGGTTTTTTATCACACTTGATTAACGTGTGACCGAACACAGCACAATGGGAACATAACGGAGGTTTCCATTGGTAGCTAACTGGGAGTTTAATGACCCGATTTTCCATAGCCTTTGGACACGGATATTCCACTTCTAGTTCATCCGGTAAACCACTTGTGGCCTTCACATAAACAAGCACACGAGCATATCCCAACTTACCCGTATGGTTGGCGCACCTTTGCATCGTTAAATTATCCATGAGTTTGGGGTCACCCATCCCACTCATCAGTTTGTTTATACCTATCGTCGTCCATAGATCCAATGGGATATTGTGAACAGTTACCCAAAGAGGAACAATCACAGGTTCAATTTTTTCAAGGCTTAACCCCGGGACCCATTTATCCAAAAAAATTGGTACGTTATTAACCAACCACGGCCCATTTTCCAGCACATCAATTAAGCCCTTTTCAGTTTTGAACTTAAAATAGAAATAACCGGATGGACTTTTAGTGATTTCATCAAGGTCAAAAGAGCGCCAAAGGCGTTGCAAACTACGATTAACAACATTGTAGTCCATGGATGTGCCGATAAAATAACCATATAGATGTAACGGGTATACCTGAGCTGAAACATTAAGATCTTCTTGTGTGATAACGATCCTCGTTTTCCCCTCAGCTGTGATAACTGGTGGGTAGTATCCCATCTTGATATTAGCATTCTCTTCATTTAGTTTCATCATTTGGGCATATGACATCCCACCAGCCCCACGTTTATCCCAAACAGACCTATTTAGGCTCACAAATGTCCTATCTTCCCTCGTATTTTGGCTCACAAATGTCCTATCCCAAACCCAGCCTTCATGCCAGCCCCTACTCCCATAGAACCCAAGATGTCAGCCATACCTGTTTGGCCAGTGGAGCCCTGCTGTAATGCAGCCCCAGTATTCGTTGTTCCCTTATCCATATCTTCATCCGACGAGTCAGAGTGCACCGAAACATGATCATCCCTAACTATATTTTTGTTTTGGTTAGTTTGGGGTTTGGTCATACCTGGATTCTCAACCGATGGACCACCTGCTGTGGTGACTAACGGACCCTGTGGCTCCTTATTCAGTTGCAAAAGGCTTTCTGGGGACAATGTGTCTTCATCAACATGCATCTGCTGGTTTTTCTCCCCACAACAAACATCTTCCTGCTGCCTTTGATTACCGCATAGAGATGTTTCAGTGATAAACTCCTTGACTCTCAAGTCGGACAACATCGGGCTATACTTAACCGACTTTCTCTGTCTTCTCACCACACCAAACCCAGCTATTTGGACCGTTTTCTGTTTGGTACGAGATCTGGTGGTACGGGTAATTCCATGAGCTTGGTCGAATTCACTTTGGAGCTTCGCATCATGGGCCATGTTTTGAGCACGGATAGCATCCAATTCCTCATCGCCTGAGCCGGATCTTGAGTTCCCCTTCCTTAACAACCTACAGCTGCTCCTTGGAGACCCTTTCTTTGGTTTGAGAGGGGACCGATTACCAGCATTCTCCGCTTCTTCAGGGGTAATATCCCTGACCTGCGAGTTCAGTTTTGGGGAAGACGCTAAAGGGGTCGATTTTGTAGGTGGCGGCTGGCAGTCTGAGCCTTCAATCTGCACCGAATTGGATCCTGATTGCACCACATGGGGGTAGTAGAGGGCGTAGAAACCGAAATTGGAGGTGGATCAGGGGGATGAGGAGGAATCAGTGGTGAATTTGAGAGATTGGAAGAAATTTCGGACATGGAATAAGGAGAACGGCCGAGAGAGATTTTTAGAGAAAGAAAGAAGAGAGAAAAAAATTGAGCAAATGAAAAATCTTAGGGTTTAGGGTTTTTTTTTGGGTAAATGAGCTTCCGCCCGGCAAACTTTTATAAATGAGAAAAAAAGAGATTACAAGATCAAAGGGGCATACCCCCGCCAACCTAACCACGGATCACCAAAACATGCTTTGGAGATCACCACAAATCAGGAAACATACTACACCTACTAGTGTTACGAGATCTAGTAGGGATGATATCTTTCCCTCCCCTGCCATAGACCCGAACCCAGAACAACATACAAAGTCTATAAAAAAATTACAACGAAACTACAAGCAACTTCAGCAAAAATTAATTTGGGATCATCCTTTAGCTTTAGAGAAGACTTGGGCTTATGAATGGGCCATTCCACCAGAAATAACAAACCCAGGATTGGGCCTTCAAAAACACACACGACAACAACAATTTGCACATAGCCCATACTAGATAGAAACTGGGCCTTATTATAAGCCCACACCTCGGACATAACCACACAACCCCAGCCGCACATTCCAGTCCCAAACAGGCTGGGCCGAACCTTTGCAAGCATAAACCCGGACGCCATAATCTGAGTTACAAAATTGGCTAGCATTTTAATAAACCCGGACCCTAAAACGAACCCGTTTCCAATCCCCAGCTCCCATACGGTAGTAATCATCAAACCCAGATCTTTATTGATTAAAACAAGGCCAGCATAACGATCCAACCCGTCTGCAAAATGCATCCAGCAAACCGAATAGAAAGCCAAACAGCCCCTAACAAGTCTCCTACACTTCAACCAAAACCCAGTCCACCATAAAACCTCAGACCCGAGAATAAGAAGGAAGCAATTTCCAAAAACGAGCAAACGACATAAAGCATAAGAACAGCTCCACAGCAGAAAGAAATAACAGATCACTATGCACGGATACATAACTTACTTACGTTTAGGGGGTTTAGCAACAACGGGGTCAAAGTATTTACCCGACTTCGCTAGTTGAGCTATGAACTGGGCCGAACCGCTCTCATCCTCGTAGACATCCTCAACGCAGAAATCCGGGTCTAATCCAAGCTCCTCACATTTGTCGTAGAAAAAATCCCATTCCCCGTCAATCCACTCTTCTTGGTCCTCTGCTTTGACCGCTTTCGAGTCACTGCTAAGGGCATCGATGATACGCTTTTTCTGAGCATCCGTTATTCCGTAGTCTTTATTCAAAATCCTGTTTAGCGAATCTTGCGGACTAAACCTGTTCCAGTTAGGCAAAACACGACCTGGATCAATCTCATTTTGCTGGTTTATAGTGCAGCTGTTCGTGCAGACATTATCCGGTGGATATAAGTCAACCGAAGCCTCTCCCGGAGTGGAACGTCTTTCTTCACAAAAACTCTGTTGCGGATCAAGGTTGATTGGGACTCCCACCAAAGTACTTGTTTTCAAAGAAGCCTCACAATCCATCACCGAGAACCCGTTTAGACCTGTGATATCATCATCCAGAGTAGCAAATCGGTTGGACGTAGAACACACCGGCTGTTTACCAGCAGTCTTGGAACCAGCTGACGTCGAAACGTTAGCAGCAGATTTATAGGGGCCTGTGTGAGCATTTTGAACCTTTTTCACGGCACTGTAATGAGGCTGCTTATCAGCGTACAGGGCCCGTTTAACAGCAGGTTTTTGGGCTTGATTCACAGCACCAGTCTGATACTTTTGAGGCTGTTTAGCAGCCGTCTTTTGATAACTCAGACCCTGAACGGCCCGACCAAAATTAAAGCCCGAACCACCTTTTTTAACCCCACTCGTATTACCCTGCTGATTTTTTAAACCAATTTTCTCACCCAGGTCATTCCTGTTTTGCGTCGGATTTCTCGTAACAGGTATGAACTCTGCATCATTATTATCCATAACCATACCTTTGTTCGAAGGGCCACTAGGAGATTTAGGCGGAGGAGTACTCTTCGCTGGAACATTCTGATTGTCAGCTTCATTTCTTGGGCGACTTTTGCATGCAGATAGGGAATGGCCATATACTTCACAGTACGAGCAAACTGCGGGTTTCCACTGGTACGAAACCTGCAGCACGCCCACACGAGCTTTCCTAATTTGGTCAGCAGGAAATTCCACCTCAACTTCATTTGGGAGATTAGCGGATGCCTTTGCTTCAACTAGCATCCTAGCAAACCCAAGTTTTCCTGTATGCTCTGTAACTCGGGTGTGGGTGATTTTGTCCAACAGTAGAGGCCTTCCTATACCGCTGAAAATTTTGCTCAAGCCTACATCCGTCCACAATTCAAGCGGAACACTATGAACTGTAACCCAAATGTGAATGGTTTTCGGCTCAACCTTCTCTAAACACAGACCTGGAGCCCAGTTGTTAATAAAAATAGGTATATTGTTTATTAACCAAGGACCATTTTCCAGCACCTCATTCAATCCTTTTTCACTAAAAAACTTGAAATAGTAGTAACCAACACTACTTTTAGTAATATCAGCAATATCATAGGCATGCCACAAACGTCTGAGTGTCCGATTTACAACATTGAAATCCATTGAGGTTCCCAGGAAATAACCGTATAGATACAACGGATAAACTTTTGCAGAGTGAATTAAATCATCATTCGACAAAACAACACGACACTAACCCTCGGGTGTAATGACTGGTGGTATGTATTCCAACCGGACTTTACCAGCAACATTGTTGTTTCTAATCCGTTCCGCAAACGATAATCCCTTCTCATCCTGCATTAGCCAAACATTATTGCTAACACTGTTAGCAGCTACCTCAACCTGAATCTTGTTATTTTGAGCCCCAACATCATCCGCAGAGGGAAGTTTCTGGTTAGCCACACCAATCCCCGAATCATCAGAAGTCAAATCAATAGACGGTGAATTTTGGGTACCGTACAGGTTGTGCATATCCTGGTTATGAGAGGCCATAGTTTGCTGCACACCATGAAGGTTATCTTCTTCCATCTGAGTAGGAACGGACACATTGGGATGCTCCTGGTCATCAATCTCAGCATTCTGGGCATTCTTTCCTTGCAAGCTTGTCTCGGCTTCAATGACAGCTGCCCATTTGACCGGTCCCTTCTTAGATTTGGATAGAATGCGTTGGGTTTCTTCCACGAAGCCTTTGATACGAAGGTCAGAGAGAGCCGGACCATACTTGACAACAGGTTTGACATGCTTACTGTTCTTAAACCCCTTGATTTTCACAGCACCCTTTTTAGGGTTAGCCGATTTGAAACCACCTGGAGGGAGCCCCGCTTCACGCATAAGAGCATGGTCATGAGCAACCCTTTCAGCCCTGATTCTATCCAGCTCTTCATCCCCTGAACTTGTGGAGCTCCTTTTCTTGTTTCGATTTGATTTTTGGCGAAGATTCACACTGCCGCCAAGAGTAGGGTTCACAGATGTATCAGCCGCATAACACTCGGCAGCATTAGGGTTCAAATTAAGGTTGTATTCTCTGTGATTTTGGGAAGATTGAACGATTTCTGGGCGATTTTGGGGATTATCATCCAGACGGCTCGCATTCAAAAGGGGTGGCGGCTGATTTCTAGTGTCGCTATTTTGTTCTTCATTCACAACCGTAGTAGCAGGGGCATAGGTAGAGCAATCAGGGGGTTTATCAGGTGGTAATGGAGGGATTGAAGGTGGGATTATCCCAGAAATTGAAGAAATTTCGGTCATAGAGAAGAGGAAGCCGTAGAGAGAGAAAAATTTTGAGCAAATGAAAAATCTTAGGGTTTAGGGTTTTTTTTTTTTTTTTTTTTTTTTTGGAAACGGGACTCCCTCAAGTAAACTTTTATTAATTTTTGAAAAAAGGAATACAAACTAAGTGCGTTTGTTAAGCAAAGGCGACTCGCCAAAGCAACAAACCACCAAAAAAAGAAAACATATACTAAACAATCAACCAAAACGAGACTAATATTTGGAGCCTATCTTCATAAATCGCGCTGTTTCACCGGTATCCGACTCCACCTCAGCTTCATCTCCATCCACTTTTGTCAAACTATCATAATATTTTCTCAAATTTTCGGACCATGCACTATATTCTTCAATCTTTGGGCGGGTGCTAGATTCCACAAATTTTTTAACCATCTCGATCTCATGTTCCCATAACCCAAGATCCGTATCAAAACATTCAACTTCATCACTCAATGTTCCAAAACTATTTTTCGTATTTATATTTGGGCTCGGTCCAGACCCAAATACATTTTTTGAAACATCAAAAAAGCCACTACCTTTGGGCTTGGCTGTTAAGCCCATACCCTCTTTCGGCCTATCCTTTTTAAATTGTTTCACCACTGCATTTATTTCATCCACCAATGGGCTTAACACTTTTTGCAGCCCAGTAGCCTTAATAGGCGGAAATTCATCAAATCCACCCTCCGATGGGCCATGAACAGAACTGTTATGAAGCCCAGCAGCCTTATCGCTGGGCTTCCTTTGACCATTACCATCCTTCGAGCCCACAACAATATTCTCTGAACCCATATTATGCAGCCCAGTCTGCTTTGATGTACCAGGCTCTGAAAAGACAGGCCCAATACTTACTTTTTTGGCCTGCCATATCGGGTTTTTACCCTTATTTTGGGCCTTCAATTTTCTAACAACTTCCACAAATTTATCATCTTGAATATTACCCATTTTAGTATCCACCCCCTTTAAATTTTTAGCCATCTCTTTTTTTGGAACATTATCAACTTTAGAGCCACATTTGTCAACCGTATGCCCAAATATTTCAGAAACAATACAACAAGGTGGTTTCCATTTATACGACAATTCTAAAAAATAGGACTTACCCGGTATCCCTTCACACGTAGGAAGATTAATCTTGACTTTATCCGGGAGCCCATTCTTAGCATTTGCATCCACCAATATACGTGCAAAGTTTAACGGCCCTTCCTTTGATTCACATCTTTTAAACGTAGCTTGATCAAGCATCAACGGCTTCCCAACACAACTAACAACTTGACCAATGTTTCCACCAATCCATAATCCAAGAGGAAGATTTTTTATAGCAACCCAAACCGGGACCGTCTTTGGGCTTGGTTTACTTAAAACAACACTCGGATCCCAAACTTGAAGGACTAGAGGAACATTGTCAATCAACCATGGATTCCTTTCCAAAACTTTTAACATTCCATCCTCATGTTCAAACTTAAAGAAAAAATAGCCACCTCTATTAACATTAATCGACTTTAGACCATATTTGTGCCACATTTTTATCACACTTTCTTTCACAATACGAAACGGCATATTGGCACCAATAAAATAGCCATATAGTTGAAAAACATTAGAGGCATAAGATTTCTTCATAAAATTACCTTCAATGTCGACTTCAAAAACACCATCCTTATTACGTCTGGGAGCATCATATGCTAAACGGGTTTCACCATCTACAACATTATCCCCTCTAAGTAATTTTTGAAATAAATCCTGATTCCATTACTTCGTTCCCCTAAGCGGATCAAATTCTGGAATTTCATCATTAAACTTTATACTTGTTTCAAATTGCCCAAATTTAATTACCCGAGAAGATAAATTCTGATTTATTCCTTGTTTCGTTATTTCAGCAAAAGTAACTTTCTTTTGGGCCTTGACTTCAACAGCCGGTCCATTCTGTTCATTAGCAGAGTTATTACCTGATTCATTTTCAACAGAAACTAGGCCCATCCTCGGTGAAGGCTCTTTGCTGATTTTTGGGCTCATGATTTCCGAACCAGTAGCATCTTTAGAACAATTCTGAACCACATAATTCTGCACTGGGCTCTGATTATTTAAATGGGTATGTTCACTTATATTATCAGATTTATTAGCAACTGGGCTCATGTTTGTTGGGCTATCCATGTTCAGTCCATTAGTAGAGATGCCCGGCTCCACAGCAGGACCCTCCACACAACTTGCAAAGTCAGCTTTTACAGTGGCCCCCACAGAATTCTGTACATTCCCCCCAATTTTTGACCGTTGATCAACACCATCATCCAACGGCATAGAATTTTTAGGGTTTTTTGAATCTTCTGAATTGACATCATGTGCGGCCGCCATCCAACATTCCCTGACATTATCAGCTGCTGTGACGTCATCACCTCGAAAACCTTCGGTCTTTCCATAATCAGATCCCGATGATATCTTCGATTCCGATAAATTCTCCTGTGTAATCCCTGCTGCCTTCTTGGACTGTTCACTTCGCATCATCCATATTTCATATTCATTTTTGCCCAACGTAGCTTCATTCTTCAACGGTGTTAAATTCTTCAAACTTTCAGACTTTGCCGGAATCGGAATGTTCCGATCGTTATATCCCAGCACATCATATACCGAAGCAAAGTTAGCGTTTTTCACACTATTCTCACCAGAATTCATCATGTTAGAAGGAGATGAATTTACTGATTCATCTCCGACCACCAAAAACGATGACCCAGTTAACTCCCGATCTGATTTCACCCTTATTTTCGGTGAGACATACGTTGAACTTTCAATATTCCCTGATGAACTTTCAAAAGCAGAAACCGTAGGAACAGTTGACACCCCACATATTTCTGTTTCTTCATTTTCCTTGACAAAACTTTCATCCTTCTTCTCCGCAATCCCCGAACTCTCTATATTTCCGCTTATCAGAGTGTCCCACCAAGAAGCAACCTGTTCTTTAATCACAACAGCCTCTTCCTTAGATGTAGATCTCGTATTGTAAACTTTCGGAGGTGGAGTTTTCTTTTTCTTGCCCATAATCTCATGAAAACCAGAAAATCTTCCCTTAAACACAGCCGAACAGAAATAAGAAACACAATATGACAGCAATGAACGAAGGAGAAGGGTGGACGGCGGCGGTATAGGGTGGTGGAAATGTGGTGGCGGCTAGAAAAGATGAGAGAGAAGAGAGAGCATTTTCTCTCTCACCTTAAGTTTGTGTAAGGCATGTTTTTAGGACAAAAGATTTAGGGTTTAGGGTTTAGGGTTTAGGGCTTAGTGCTTAGGGCTTAGGGCTTATGGCTTAGGGTTTAGGGTTTAGGGTTTAGGGTTTAGGGGTTAGGGGTTTAGGGGTTAGGGTTTAGGGGTTAGGGGTTTAGGGGTTAGGGTTTAGGGTTTAGGGGTTAGGGTTTAGGGGTTAGGGTTAGGGTTTAGGGTTTAGGGTTTAGGGGTTTAGGGTTTAGGGGTTAGGGGTTAGGGATTAGGGGTTTAGGGTTTCGGGTTAGGGGTTTAGGGTTTAGGGGTTAGGGGTTTAGGGGTTAGTGGTTTGGGGTTAGGGGTTTAGGGTTTAGGGTTAGGGTTTAGGGTTTAGGGTTTAGGGTTCACAGATGTATCAGCCGCATAACACTCGGCAGCATTAGGGTTCAAATTAAGGTTGTATTCTCTGTGATTTTGGGAAGATTGAACGATTTCTGGGCGATTTTGGGGATTATCATCCAGACGGCTCACATTCAAAAGGGGTGGCGGCTGATTTCTATTGTCGCTATTTTGTTCTTCATTCATAACCGTAGTAGCAGGGGCATAGGTAGAGCAATCAGGGGGTTTATCAGGTGGTAATGGAGGGATTGAAGGTGGGATTATCTCACAAATTGAAGAAATTTCGGTCATAGCGAAGAGGAAGCCGTAGAGAGAGTTTTTAGAGAGAGAAGTTAGAGAGAGAAAAAATTAGAGCAAATGAAAAGTCTTAGGGTTTAGGGTTTAGGGTTTTTTTTTTTTTTTGGAAACGGGACTCCCCCGAGTAAACTTTTATTAATTTTTGAAAAAAGGAATACAAACTAAGTGCGTTTGTTAAGCAAAGGTGACTCGCCAAAGCAACAAACCACCAAAAAAAGAAAACATATACTAAACAATCAACCAAAACGAGACTAATATTTGGAGCCTATCTTCATAAATCGCGTTGTTTCACCGGTATCCGACTCCACCTCAGCTTCATCTCCATTCACTTTTGTCAAACTATCATAATATTTTCTCAAATTTTCGGACCATGCACTATATTCTTCAATCTTTGGGCGGGTGCTAGATTCCACAAATTTTTTAACCATCTCGATCTCATGTTCCCATAACCCAAGATCCGTATCAAAACATTCAACTTCATCACTCAATGTTCCAAAACTATTTTTCGTATTTATATTTGGGCTCGGTCCAGACCCAAATACATTTTTTGAAACATCAAAAAAGCCACTACCTTTGGGCTTGGTTGTTAAGCCCATACCCTCTTTCGGCCTATCCTTTTTAAATTGTTTCACCACTGCATTTATTTCATCCACCAATGGGCTTAACACTTTTTGCAGCCCAGTAGCCTTAATAGGCGGAAATTCATCAAGTCCACCCTCCGATGGGGCATTAACAGAACTGTTATGAAGCCCAGCAGCCTTATCGCTGGGCTTCCTTTGACCATTACCATCCTTCGAGCCCACAACAATATTCTCTGAACCCATATTATGCAGCCCAGTCTGCTTTGAAGTACCAGGCTCTGAAAAGACAGGCCCAATACTTACTTTTTTGGCCTGCCATATCGGGTTTTTACCCTTATTTTGGGCCTTCAATTTTCTAACAACTTCCACAAATTTATCATCTTGAATATTACCCATTTTAGTATCCACCCCCTTTAAATTTTTAGCCATCTCTTTTTTTGGAACATTATCAACTTTAGAGCCACATTTGTCAACCGTATGCCCAAATGTTTCACAAACAATACAACAAGGTGGTTTCCATTTATACGACAATTCTAAAAAATAGGACTTACCCGGTATCCCTTCACACGTAGGAAGATTAATCTTGACTTTATCCGGGAGCCCATTCTTAGCATTTGCATCCAGCAATATACGTGCAAAGTTTAACGGCCCTTCCTTTGATTCACATCTTTTAAACGTAGCTTGATCAAGCATCAACGGCTTCCCAACACAACTAACAACTTGACCAATGTTTCCACCATTCCATAATCCAAGAGGAAGATTTTTTATAGCAACCCAAACCGGGACCGTCTTTGGGCTTGGTTTACTTAAAACAACACTCGGATCCCAAACTTGAAGGACTAGAGGAACATTGTCAATCAACCATGGATTCCTTTCCAAAACTTTTAACATTCCATCCTCATGTTCAAACTTAAAGAAAAAATAGCCACCTCTATTAACATTAATCGACTTTAGACCATATTTGTGCCACATTTTTATCACATTTTCTTTCACAATACGAAACGGCATATTGGCACCAATAAAATAGCCATACAGTTGAAAAACATTAGAGGCATAAGATTTCTTCATAAAATTACCTTCAATGTCGACTTCAAAAACACCATCCTTATTACGTCTGGGAGCATCATATGCTAAATGGGTTTCACCATCTACAACATCATCCCCTCTAAGTAATTTTTGAAATAAATCCTGATTCCAATACATCGTTCCCCTAAGCGGATCAAATTCTGGAATTTCATCATTAAACTTTATACTTGTTTCAAATTGCCCAAATTTAATTACCCGAGAAGATAAATTCTGATTTATTCCTTGTTTCGTTATTTCAGCAAAAGTAACTTTCTTTTGGGCCTTGGCTTCAACAGCCGGTCCATTCTGTTCATTAGCAGAGTTATTACCTGATTCATTTTCAACAGAAACTAGGCCCATCCTCGGTGAAGGCTCTTTGCTGATTTTTGGGCTCATGATTTCCGAACCAGTAGCATCTTTAGAACAATTCTGAACCACATAATTCTGCATTGGGCTCTGATTATTTAAATGGGTATGTTCACTTATATTATCAGATTTATCAGCAACTGGGCTCATGTTTGTTGGGCTATCCATGTTCTGTCCATTAGTAGAGATGCCCGGCTCCACAGCAGGACCCTCCACACAACTTGCAAAGTCAGCTTTTACAGTGGCCCCCACAGAATTCTGTACATTCCCCCCAATTTTTGACCGTAGATCAACACCATCATCCAACGGCATAGAATTTTTAGGGTTTTTTGAATCTTCTGAATTGACATCATGTGCGGCCGCCATCCAACATTCCCTGACATTATCAGCTGCTGTGACGTCATCACCTCGAAAACCTTCAGTCTTTCCATAATCAGATCCCGATGATATCTTCGATTCCGATAAATTCTCCTGTGTAATCCCTGCTGCCTTCTTGGACTGTTCACTTCGCATCATCCATATTTCATATTCATTTTTGCCCAACGTAGCTTCATTCTTCAACGGTGTTAAATTCTTCAAACTTTCAGACTTTGCCGGAATCAGAATGTTCCGATCGTTGTATCCCAGCACATCATATACCGAAGCAAACTTAGCGTTTTTCACACTATTCTCACCAGAATTCATCATGTTAGAAGGAGATGAATTTACTGATTCATCTCCGGCCACCAAAAACGATGACCCAGTTAACTCCCGATCTGATTTCACCCTTATTTCCGGTGAGACATATGTTGAACTTTCAATATTCCCTTATGAACTTTCAAAAGCAGAAACCGTAGGAACAGTTGACACCCCACATATTTCTGTTTCTTAATTTTCCTTGACAAAACTTTCATCCTTCTTCTCCGCAATCCTCGAACTCTCTATATTTCCGCTTATCAGCTTGTCCCACCAAGAAGCAACCTGTTCTTTAATCACAACAGCCTCTTCCTTAGATGTAGATCTCGTATTGTAAACTTTCGGAGGTGGAGTTTTCTTTTTCTTGCCCATAATCTCATGAAAACCAGAAAATCTTCCCTTAAACACAGCCGAACAGAAATAAGAAACACAATATGACAGTAATGAACGAAGGAGAAGGGTGGACGGCGGCGGTATAGGGTGGTGGAAATGTGGTGGCGGCTAGAAAAGATGAGAGAGAAGAGAGAGCATTTTCTCTCTCACCTTAAGTGTGTGTAAGGCATGTTTTTAGGACAAAAGATTTAGGGTTTAGGGTTTAGGGTTTATGGTTTAGGGTTTAGGGTTTAGGGGTTAGGGTTAGGGGTTAGGGGTAGGGGTTAGGGGTTTAGGGGTTAGGGGTTAGGGGTTAGGGTTTAGGGTTAGGGGTTAGGGGTTAGGGGTTTAGGGGTTAGGGGGTTAGGGGTTAGGGTTAGGGTTTAGGGTTTAGGGGTTAGGGGTTAGGGGTTAGGGTTTAGGGGGTTAGGGGTTTAGGGTTTAGGGGTTTAGGGTTAGGGGTTAGGGTTTAGGGGTTAGGGTTTAGGGTTTAGGGGTTTAGGGTTTAGGGGTTAGGGGTTTAGGGTTTAGGGTTTAGGGTTTAGGGGTTAGGGTTTAGGGATTAGGGTTTAGGGTTTATGTCACACCCTGGCTTTGCGGAAGCGTGGGTTATTTGGTGTGACTTCTTAATACCATAGCTTAATCACAAACAAGCTATATGAAAATAAAACCATGCAGATCATCCATTGATTTAAGTTGAAGGGTTTAGGGTTTAGGGTTTTAGGGTTTAGGGTTTAGGGTTTAGGGGTTTAGGGTTTAGGGTTTAGGGTTTAGGGGTTTAGGGTTTAGGGTTTAGGGTTTTTTTTTTTTTTTGGATAAAGGGCATTGCCCGGCAAATGTATAACAAAACTAAAACAATTACATCATCAAAGGGGCATACCCCCGTAACATCCCCAAAACAGACTTCGGGGACCAAAAATAAGAAACCATACAGCCCTGTATCGGGTTACAAAAGAACTTCACACTACAAGTATCTATGGTACCAATACGACATAGCCATATTTGGTAACAAAAATTACATGTATGTCTAAAAATATAGCGGCACCCATGATAATTCACAATCCAAGTAGACTTGAATATCCACGTAACTGAGATGACACAGCGACAATTAGTGGATCCACGAATCAGCTGCATAAGGGAAACCAATGGATTATAATGCCTGAATAATAGCCTGGCCCACCTGTGCAACATAACCCCTCTTTGGGCCTTCGAGGAGTAAGGATTTGCAACCCAAAACTGGGCCCTCAAGGAGCTGCAATTGAGCAAATTTTGGGCCTTTACTCGATGCTTAACAACCCAAGACTGGGCCTTCCAGATCAGAATAGTCTTCCGTCTTCTGTTAAACCACGAACAAAACCAGCTTGTACCCCCGAGATAAGTCAGAACCGCCTGATAATGGGACCCACACTGCAGCAGCCAGCTCATCCGAGAATAACAAACCCGGATCAAATACGAACAGTAACCCAATTGTAAAATATTATTAGCAGACCAGCAAACCCATGTGTACCACAGCCGAGTATAACAGATCCAGTGACCCAGTTTAAACACACCAGGAACGCAACAGTAGGGCTGAAACCAAAACATGAGGGCGAACCACTGAAATGGATCACATAGGTCACAGATCTGGACTATGTGAATCTGGATATAAAGACGTTGCCACCATAGAGACATAGCCACAGAACTGCAGCCTGAATCGTTAACTCTGCAGTTCCTCATAAACCCCACATCCGTTTTTACCATAATACCCCTGCAGTTATTGATTAAATTCTGCATAATAACACGTTGCCACAATAAGTGATGTAACCAGCTCTTGTTCTTCTTTGACTTGACAGCGAAACAAAAACCAAGATCCAATAACATCGCTATTATTATGCAAGGCAGCAAGTGAACCCAAACACGGCCGTTTAACTCCCAATTCTGGGCCTTCAACCAAGTAACAAGACTAGTGCCCAGACCCAGCAGGACCTCCACATGCTTCAGCACTTTACGACAAAGATTTATGGACCCCAATCCAGTCCCTGGAGTCTGCAAAGCATCCCATAATCTGGACTCCAGGAGAACAGCAGACTTCCCCATACAGATACAGCACCAACAGTTCATACCAGTCCAGTCGCTTCCAAATCCATGCAAATAAGCCACTAGACCAGCAGCCTTACAATACCTGTCATGTCGGCACATCATTGTAATTATTGGGCCTTGAGGGGTATATTGGTCATTTTTAGCTCCTTGCTTTCCCACATGATGCCTCCAGCTCTCAGCAGCCCACGCGTACAAAGCAAACGGCAGATTATAAGCCAGGAACTTCACCCGATTGAAGCAACGACTAATACACCCCCATAGCATTAAGAGAGGCCTTCGATACACGATCCACCTGTTATGGCATTCCCAACCCGAAACAAGCACAACCCCAAAAAAATAAGCAATACAGCAATGTAACGCAAACACACGGTTTCTAGAACCTATGGGTTTTGGTTTGGGAGTAGGGAGCAAGTTTGGGTACCAACGAAACGACATCCTCCCAAACCAGTCCTGCCTTATAACTCCCATGTTTGTGTTGATCCCCAACACACATATCAAGCCTAAACCTACCAAATAACCCCTGCAAACAGAATTGGGTTGTAGGGAAGGGTAGAAACAGATTTGACACACTAGAGTCCAAACGAGGGAGGAGAGAAGGCAAGCCACCCGATAGCACCCAGAAAAGCTAAACGTGGGATCTACCAGCCACCCCCTTATAACTCCAGCCCAAACCCAGTTAAACCCAGCCCAAAACCACCCACCATAGCAGCGTAAACCACCCCCCAGCCCAGCCCCAAAGAACATAAACCCAGCATGAGCAGGAGCCCAGAGCCACAAAAGATAACAACCCAACCCGGACCTTCCCTTCCAAACACAAATCCATGAAATAAAACCAAACCAGCCCATTCCATCCCTACCCGACAAGTAAAGACCAGAAAAGTATGGCCCCAGTGGGGAGCCATACCAGGGGTTTTTCATGAGGTGTGTGAAGTAGTTCCCAGTCCAGACAGTTATCAATCTCTCTATTTTCCCATATAACCCACTGCCAGGCCACTGCATCCACCCATAGACGAAGTATATAAGCATCAACAGATGTTTAATTATCATTCCAGTGTTTAGGGTCTTTGATATCCAACCATTGCATATTATGCAAATTCCAAGCCTTTGCAACTTGTAAAGCAGCTGCTGTTCTTTTTATCTGTAAACCCAAAACACGCAGACGAACCGCTTCTTTTACGAGGTTTAAGATTTCCCCAGCTGGTCTAGTTCTTTCTTCATGGGTGCGGAGATTCCTTTCTTGCCACACATAGTAAACCGCAGCCCCAAGAACTAGTCTATTTACAATACTCCATATAGAATTATTATTTCTCATACTGCACAGGCTAGCGATGATACCTGACCAACTGGTTGGTATATTTCCCCATTTGGCCAGCAGTTTGAGATTGTTCCATATCTCCTTCGAATAACTGCAGTCAAAAAACAAGTGGTCATGACTGTCAGGGGTAGCCTTACATAGGACACACTTCATATTCGAGGTATCCATCCAGGCACTCAGCACATCATGGGTCTTCAGTTTGCCTTTAACAGCCAACCAGAGAATGAACGCATGCCTGGGTATGTTTTGGCTATACCAAACAATGCTAAACCATGGGACAGGAGTTCCCACTTCCCGGATATCTGCCCAAACATCTCCAACAGTAAAATGGATCAGATTGCCATCATTAGTCTTCCACATAACTTTATCAGCTGAATTGGCAGATAAGGCAATCACTTGGGAGTGATATAGGCTCGGAAAACGATGACGCCAATCTTGAGGCCATTTCCACATCCCATTGGAAACAATATCAGCCACTGTACTATGCCTTGTAAATTCTCCTTCACACATATTCCGATGGGTAAGGAAATTACTTAACGGTCCCAACGGATGCCAGTTATCAAACCAGGCTGATGTGGACATACCGTTACCGATAACATGGACTATGTGTTCCCGGAGGCTGTTCCGAAACTCTAGAATCTTCCTCCATCCCCAACATGTTTCCACTTTACTTTCAATTTCCCAAAAGTTCCCGTTACGGATTCGATACGCATGAATCCACTTAACCCATAAAGAGTCTTTCCTGGATAAAATGTTCCATGTGTGTTTGGATATTAGGGCTTGATTCCACGTACGAAGCAGTTTCAAACCTAACCCCCCATGTGCCATCGGCGTGCAAACATCCTTCCATTTAACCTTAGCTTTCCCCCTCTTCATTTCACCATGGCACCAGAGGAAACCCCGTAACAGTCCTTCAATTTCCTTAGACACCGATAAAGGGATGATGAACACAGAAGCCCAGTAGACATGAAGAGAATTTAGGACAGAGGTACTAAGTTGGAGACGCCCAGCAAAAGACAGGGATTTGTTCTTCCA
Organism: Helianthus tuberosus; assembly: GCA_030545235.1. Taxonomy (NCBI): domain Eukaryota; kingdom Viridiplantae; phylum Streptophyta; class Magnoliopsida; order Asterales; family Asteraceae; genus Helianthus; species Helianthus tuberosus. The sequence continues at coordinate 34,122 of JARYGA010005919.1, forward strand.
GTTTTGCACCTTATTTTTGACTTTCTCGATGAGAGGCAGGCAGTCTTTGTGATACAGCCGAGTCGATATGAGCGGAACTCCAAGGTATCTAACCGGGAGAGAACCCACATTAAACTGAGCAATCATCTCAATTTCCTCTTGTTCATCCAGCCCCACATTACCAAAATAAATAGTACTTTTAGGAATGCTGGGGATTAAACCAGACGCTTCCTTAAATTCATTCAAAGCACACATAAGGGTATTGACAGAACCGGTATCACCATGACAAAATAAGAACAAATCGTCCGCGAAACAGAGGTGTGTAAGCTTGACTTCCTTACACCTCCAGTGATATTGGAACAAAGCATCATTCTTGACCCTCCTAGTAATCATCAGCGAAAGGACTTCCATGACCAAAGTAAATAGGTACGGGGACATGGGATCACCTTGGCGAAGCCCCCGTTTCCCTTTAAAGAACCCCTTATGCTCCCCATTAACAGCAATAGAGAAAGAAGTTGTGGTGACACATGCCATGATCCAGTCTATCATTTTGTGAGGGAAACCAAAGGGATGAGGAGGAATCAGTGGTGAATTTGAGAGATTGGAAGAAATTTCGGACATGGAATAAGGAGAACGGCCGAGAGAGATTTTTAGAGAAAGAAAGAAGAGAGAAAAAAATTGAGCAAATGAAAAATCTTAGGGTTTAGGGTTTAGGGTTTTTTTTTTGGGTAAATGAGCTTCCGCCCGGCAAACTTTTATAAATGAGAAAAAAAGAGATTACAAGATCAAAGGGGCATACCCCCGCCAACCTAACCACGGATCACCAAAACATGCTTTGGAGATCACCACAAATCAGGAAACATACTACACCTACTAGTGTTACGAGATCTAGTAGGGATGATATCTTTCCCTCCCCTGCCATAGACCCGAACCCAGAACAACATACAAAGTCTATAAAAAAATTACAACGAAACTACAAGCAACTTCAGCAAAAATTAATTTGGGATCATCCTTTAGCTTTAGAGAAGACTTGGGCTTATGAATGGGCCATTCCACCAGAAATAACAAACCCAGGATTGGGCCTTCAAAAACACACACGACAACAACAATTTGCACATAGCCCATACTAGATAGAAACTGGGCCTTATTATAAGCCCACACCTCGGACATAACCACACAACCCCAGCCGCACATTCCAGTCCCAAACAGGCTGGGCCGAACCTTTGCAAGCATAAACCCGGACGCCATAATCTGAGTTACAAAATTGGCTAGCATTTTAATAAACCCGGACCCTAAAACGAACCCGTTTCCAATCCCCAGCTCCCATACGGTAGTAATCATCAAACCCAGATCTTTATTGATTAAAACAAGGCCAGCATAACGATCCAACCCGTCTGCAAAATGCATCCAGCAAACCGAATAGAAAGCCAAACAGCCCCTAACAAGTCTCCTACACTTCAACCAAAACCCAGTCCACCATAAAACCTCAGACCCGAGAATAAGAAGGAAGCAATTTCCAAAAACGAGCAAACGACATAAAGCATAAGAACAGCTCCACAGCAGAAAGAAATAACAGATCACTATGCACGGATACATAACTTACTTACGTTTAGGGGGTTTAGCAACAACGGGGTCAAAGTATTTACCCGACTTCGCTAGTTGAGCTATGAACTGGGCCGAACCGCTCTCATCCTCGTAGACATCCTCAACGCAGAAATCCGGGTCTAATCCAAGCTCCTCACATTTGTCGTAGAAAAAATCCCATTCCCCGTCAATCCACTCTTCTTGGTCCTCTGCTTTGACCGCTTTCGAGTCACTGCTAAGGGCATCGATGATACGCTTTTTCTGAGCATCCGTTATTCCGTAGTCTTTATTCAAAATCCTGTTTAGCGAATCTTGCGGACTAAACCTGTTCCAGTTAGGCAAAACACGACCTGGATCAATCTCATTTTGCTGGTTTATAGTGCAGCTGTTCGTGCAGACATTATCCGGTGGATATAAGTCAACCGAAGCCTCTCCCGGAGTGGAACGTCTTTCTTCACAAAAACTCTGTTGCGGATCAAGGTTGATTGGGACTCCCACCAAAGTACTTGTTTTCAAAGAAGCCTCACAATCCATCACCGAGAACCCGTTTAGACCTGTGATATCATCATCCAGAGTAGCAAATCGGTTGGACGTAGAACACACCGGCTGTTTACCAGCAGTCTTGGAACCAGCTGACGTCGAAACGTTAGCAGCAGATTTATAGGGGCCTGTGTGAGCATTTTGAACCTTTTTCACGGCACTGTAATGAGGCTGCTTATCAGCGTACAGGGCCCGTTTAACAGCAGGTTTTTGGGCTTGATTCACAGCACCAGTCTGATACTTTTGAGGCTGTTTAGCAGCCGTCTTTTGATAACTCAGACCCTGAACGGCCCGACCAAAATTAAAGCCCGAACCACCTTTTTTAACCCCACTCGTATTACCCTGCTGATTTTTTAAACCAATTTTCTCACCCAGGTCATTCCTGTTTTGCGTCGGATTTCTCGTAACATGTATGAACTCTGCATCATTATTATCCATAACCATACCTTTGTTCGAAGGGCCACTAGGAGATTTAGGCGGAGGAGTACTCTTCGCTGGAACATTCTGATTGTCAGCTTCATTTCTTGGGCGACTTTTGCATGCAGATAGGGAATGGCCATATACTTCACAGTACGAGCAAACTGCGGGTTTCCACTGGTACGAAACCTGCAGCACGCCCACACGAGCTTTCCTAATTTGGTCAGCAGGAAATTCCACCTCAACTTCATTTGGGAGATTAGCGGATGCCTTTGCTTCAACTAGCATCCTAGCAAACCCAAGTTTTCCTGTATGCTCTGTAACTCGGGTGTGGGTGATTTTGTCCAACAGTAGAGGCCTTCCTATACCGCTGAAAATTTTGCTCAAGCCTACATCCGTCCACAATTCAAGCGGAACACTATGAACTGTAACCCAAATGTGAATGGTTTTCGGCTCAACCTTCTCTAAACACAGACCTGGAGCCCAGTTGTTAATAAAAATAGGTATATTGTTTATTAACCAAGGACCATTTTCCAGCACCTCATTCAATCCTTTTTCACTAAAAAACTTGAAATAGTAGTAACCAACACTACTTTTAGTAATATCAGCAATATCATAGGCATGCCACAAACGTCTGAGTGTCCGATTTACAACATTGAAATCCATTGAGGTTCCCAGGAAATAACCGTATAGATACAACGGATAAACTTTTGCAGAGTGAATTAAATCATCATTCGACAAAACAACACGACACTAACCCTCGGGTGTAATGACTGGTGGTATGTATTCCAACCGGACTTTACCAGCAACATTGTTGTTTCTAATCCGTTCCGCAAACGATAATCCCTTCTCATCCTGCATTAGCCAAACATTATTGCTAACACTGTTAGCAGCTACCTCAACCTGAATCTTGTTATTTTGAGCCCCAACATCATCCGCAGAGGGAAGTTTCTGGTTAGCCACACCAATCCCCGAATCATCAGAAGTCAAATCAATAGACGGTGAATTTTGGGTACCGTACAGGTTGTGCATATCCTGGTTATGAGAGGCCATAGTTTGCTGCACACCATGAAGGTTATCTTCTTCCATCTGAGTAGGAACGGACACATTGGGATGCTCCTGGTCATCAATCTCAGCATTCTGGGCATTCTTTCCTTGCAAGCTTGTCTCGGCTTCAATGACAGCTGCCCATTTGACCGGTCCCTTCTTAGATTTGGATAGAATGCGTTGGGTTTCTTCCACGAAGCCTTTGATACGAAGGTCAGAGAGAGCCGGACCATACTTGACAACAGGTTTGACATGCTTACTGTTCTTAAACCCCTTGATTTTCACAGCACCCTTTTTAGGGTTAGCCGATTTGAAACCACCTGGAGGGAGCCCCGCTTCACGCATAAGAGCATGGTCATGAGCAACCCTTTCAGCCCTGATTCTATCCAGCTCTTCATCCCCTGAACTTGTGGAGCTCCTTTTCTTGTTTCGATTTGATTTTTGGCGAAGATTCACACTGCCGCCAAGAGTAGGGTTCACAGATGTATCAGCCGCATAACACTCGGCAGCATTAGGGTTCAAATTAAGGTTGTATTCTCTGTGATTTTGGGAAGATTGAACGATTTCTGGGCGATTTTGGGGATTATCATCCAGACGGCTCGCATTCAAAAGGGGTGGCGGCTGATTTCTAGTGTCGCTATTTTGTTCTTCATTCACAACCGTAGTAGCAGGGGCATAGGTAGAGCAATCAGGGGGTTTATCAGGTGGTAATGGAGGGATTGAAGGTGGGATTATCCCAGAAATTGAAGAAATTTCGGTCATAGAGAAGAGGAAGCCGTAGAGAGAGAAAAATTTTGAGCAAATGAAAAATCTTAGGGTTTAGGGTTTTTTTTTTTTTTTTTTTTTTTTTGGAAACGGGACTCCCTCAAGTAAACTTTTATTAATTTTTGAAAAAAGGAATACAAACTAAGTGCGTTTGTTAAGCAAAGGCGACTCGCCAAAGCAACAAACCACCAAAAAAAGAAAACATATACTAAACAATCAACCAAAACGAGACTAATATTTGGAGCCTATCTTCATAAATCGCGCTGTTTCACCGGTATCCGACTCCACCTCAGCTTCATCTCCATCCACTTTTGTCAAACTATCATAATATTTTCTCAAATTTTCGGACCATGCACTATATTCTTCAATCTTTGGGCGGGTGCTAGATTCCACAAAATTTTTAACCATCTCGATCTCATGTTCCCATAACCCAAGATCCGTATCAAAACATTCAACTTCATCACTCAATGTTCCAAAACTATTTTTCGTATTTATATTTGGGCTCGGTCCAGACCCAAATACATTTTTTGAAACATCAAAAAAGCCACTACCTTTGGGCTTGGCTGTTAAGCCCATACCCTCTTTCGGCCTATCCTTTTTAAATTGTTTCACCACTGCATTTATTTCATCCACCAATGGGCTTAACACTTTTTGCAGCCCAGTAGCCTTAATAGGCGGAAATTCATCAAATCCACCCTCCGATGGGCCATGAACAGAACTGTTATGAAGCCCAGCAGCCTTATCGCTGGGCTTCCTTTGACCATTACCATCCTTCGAGCCCACAACAATATTCTCTGAACCCATATTATGCAGCCCAGTCTGCTTTGATGTACCAGGCTCTGAAAAGACAGGCCCAATACTTACTTTTTTGGCCTGCCATATCGGGTTTTTACCCTTATTTTGGGCCTTCAATTTTCTAACAACTTCCACAAATTTATCATCTTGAATATTACCCATTTTAGTATCCACCCCCTTTAAATTTTTAGCCATCTCTTTTTTTGGAACATTATCAACTTTAGAGCCACATTTGTCAACCGTATGCCCAAATATTTCAGAAACAATACAACAAGGTGGTTTCCATTTATACGACAATTCTAAAAAATAGGACTTACCCGGTATCCCTTCACACGTAGGAAGATTAATCTTGACTTTATCCGGGAGCCCATTCTTAGCATTTGCATCCACCAATATACGTGCAAAGTTTAACGGCCCTTCCTTTGATTCACATCTTTTAAACGTAGCTTGATCAAGCATCAACGGCTTCCCAACACAACTAACAACTTGACCAATGTTTCCACCAATCCATAATCCAAGAGGAAGATTTTTTATAGCAACCCAAACCGGGACCGTCTTTGGGCTTGGTTTACTTAAAACAACACTCGGATCCCAAACTTGAAGGACTAGAGGAACATTGTCAATCAACCATGGATTCCTTTCCAAAACTTTTAACATTCCATCCTCATGTTCAAACTTAAAGAAAAAATAGCCACCTCTATTAACATTAATCGACTTTAGACCATATTTGTGCCACATTTTTATCACACTTTCTTTCACAATACGAAACGGCATATTGGCACCAATAAAATAGCCATATAGTTGAAAAACATTAGAGGCATAAGATTTCTTCATAAAATTACCTTCAATGTCGACTTCAAAAACACCATCCTTATTACGTCTGGGAGCATCATATGCTAAACGGGTTTCACCATCTACAACATTATCCCCTCTAAGTAATTTTTGAAATAAATCCTGATTCCATTACTTCGTTCCCCTAAGCGGATCAAATTCTGGAATTTCATCATTAAACTTTATACTTGTTTCAAATTGCCCAAATTTAATTACCCGAGAAGATAAATTCTGATTTATTCCTTGTTTCGTTATTTCAGCAAAAGTAACTTTCTTTTGGGCCTTGACTTCAACAGCCGGTCCATTCTGTTCATTAGCAGAGTTATTACCTGATTCATTTTCAACAGAAACTAGGCCCATCCTCGGTGAAGGCTCTTTGCTGATTTTTGGGCTCATGATTTCCGAACCAGTAGCATCTTTAGAACAATTCTGAACCACATAATTCTGCACTGGGCTCTGATTATTTAAATGGGTATGTTCACTTATATTATCAGATTTATTAGCAACTGGGCTCATGTTTGTTGGGCTATCCATGTTCAGTCCATTAGTAGAGATGCCCGGCTCCACAGCAGGACCCTCCACACAACTTGCAAAGTCAGCTTTTACAGTGGCCCCCACAGAATTCTGTACATTCCCCCCAATTTTTGACCGTTGATCAACACCATCATCCAACGGCATAGAATTTTTAGGGTTTTTTGAATCTTCTGAATTGACATCATGTGCGGCCGCCATCCAACATTCCCTGACATTATCAGCTGCTGTGACGTCATCACCTCGAAAACCTTCGGTCTTTCCATAATCAGATCCCGATGATATCTTCGATTCCGATAAATTCTCCTGTGTAATCCCTGCTGCCTTCTTGGACTGTTCACTTCGCATCATCCATATTTCATATTCATTTTTGCCCAACGTAGCTTCATTCTTCAACGGTGTTAAATTCTTCAAACTTTCAGACTTTGCCGGAATCGGAATGTTCCGATCGTTATATCCCAGCACATCATATACCGAAGCAAAGTTAGCGTTTTTCACACTATTCTCACCAGAATTCATCATGTTAGAAGGAGATGAATTTACTGATTCATCTCCGGCCACCAAAAACGATGACCCAGTTAACTCCCGATCTGATTTCACCCTTATTTTCGGTGAGACATACGTTGAACTTTCAATATTCCCTGATGAACTTTCAAAAGCAGAAACCGTAGGAACAGTTGACACCCCACATATTTCTGTTTCTTCATTTTCCTTGACAAAACTTTCATCCTTCTTCTCCGCAATCCCCGAACTCTCTATATTTCCGCTTATCAGAGTGTCCCACCAAGAAGCAACCTGTTCTTTAATCACAACAGCCTCTTCCTTAGATGTAGATCTCGTATTGTAAACTTTCGGAGGTGGAGTTTTCTTTTTCTTGCCCATAATCTCATGAAAACCAGAAAATCTTCCCTTAAACACAGCCGAACAGAAATAAGAAACACAATATGACAGCAATGAACGAAGGAGAAGGGTGGACGGCGGCGGTATAGGGTGGTGGAAATGTGGTGGCGGCTAGAAAAGATGAGAGAGAAGAGAGAGCATTTTCTCTCTCACCTTAAGTTTGTGTAAGGCATGTTTTTAGGACAAAAGATTTAGGGTTTAGGGTTTAGGGTTTAGGGCTTAGTGCTTAGGGCTTAGGGCTTATGGCTTAGGGTTTAGGGTTTAGGGTTTAGGGTTTAGGGGTTAGGGGTTTAGGGGTTAGGGTTTAGGGGTTAGGGGTTTAGGGGTTAGGGTTTAGGGTTTAGGGGTTAGGGTTAGGGTTAGGGTTTAGGGTTTAGGGGTTTAGGGGTTAGGGGTTAGGGATTAGGGGTTTAGGGTTTGGGGTTAGGGGTTTAGGGTTTAGGGTTTAGGGGTTAGGGGTTTAGGGGTTAGTGGTTTGGGGTTAGGGGTTTAGGGTTTAGGGTTAGGGTTTAGGGTTTAGGGTTTAGGGTTTAGGGTTCACAGATGTATCAGCCGCATAACACTCGGCAGCATTAGGGTTCAAATTAAGGTTGTATTCTCTGTGATTTTGGGAAGATTGAACGATTTCTGGGCGATTTTGGGGATTATCATCCAGACGGCTCACATTCAAAAGGGGTGGCGGCTGATTTCTATTGTCGCTATTTTGTTCTTCATTCATAACCGTAGTAGCAGGGGCATAGGTAGAGCAATCAGGGGGTTTATCAGGTGGTAATGGAGGGATTGAAGGTGGGATTATCTCACAAATTGAAGAAATTTCGGTCATAGCGAAGAGGAAGCCGTAGAGAGAGTTTTTAGAGAGAGAAGTTAGAGAGAGAAAAAATTAGAGCAAATGAAAAGTCTTAGGGTTTAGGGTTTAGGGTTTTTTTTTTTTTTTGGAAACGGGACTCCCCCGAGTAAACTTTTATTAATTTTTGAAAAAAGGAATACAAACTAAGTGCGTTTGTTAAGCAAAGGTGACTCGCCAAAGCAACAAACCACCAAAAAAAGAAAACATATACTAAACAATCAACCAAAACGAGACTAATATTTGGAGCCTATCTTCATAAATCGCGTTGTTTCACCGGTATCCGACTCCACCTCAGCTTCATCTCCATCCACTTTTGTCAAACTATCATAATATTTTCTCAAATTTTCGGACCATGCACTATATTCTTCAATCTTTGGGCGGGTGCTAGATTCCACAAATTTTTTAACCATCTCGATCTCATGTTCCCATAACCCAAGATCCGTATCAAAACATTCAACTTCATCACTCAATGTTCCAAAACTATTTTTCGTATTTATATTTGGGCTCGGTCCAGACCCAAATACATTTTTTGAAACATCAAAAAAGCCACTACCTTTGGGCTTGGTTGTTAAGCCCATACCCTCTTTCGGCCTATCCTTTTTAAATTGTTTCACCACTGCATTTATTTCATCCACCAATGGGCTTAACACTTTTTGCAGCCCAGTAGCCTTAATAGGCGGAAATTCATCAAGTCCACCCTCCGATGGGGCATTAACAGAACTGTTATGAAGCCCAGCAGCCTTATCGCTGGGCTTCCTTTGACCATTACCATCCTTCGAGCCCACAACAATATTCTCTGAACCCATATTATGCAGCCCAGTCTGCTTTGAAGTACCAGGCTCTGAAAAGACAGGCCCAATACTTACTTTTTTGGCCTGCCATATCGGGTTTTTACCCTTATTTTGGGCCTTAAATTTTCTAACAACTTCCACAAATTTATCATCTTGAATATTACCCATTTTAGTATCCACCCCCTTTAAATTTTTAGCCATCTCTTTTTTTGGAACATTATCAACTTTAGAGCCACATTTGTCAACCGTATGCCCAAATGTTTCACAAACAATACAACAAGGTGGTTTCCATTTATACGACAATTCTAAAAAATAGGACTTACCCGGTATCCCTTCACACGTAGGAAGATTAATCTTGACTTTATCCGGGAGCCCATTCTTAGCATTTGCATCCACCAATATACGTGCAAAGTTTAACGGCCCTTCCTTTGATTCACATCTTTTAAACGTAGCTTGATCAAGCATCAACGGCTTCCCAACACAACTAACAACTTGACCAATGTTTCCACCATTCCATAATCCAAGAGGAAGATTTTTTATAGCAACCCAAACCGGGACCGTCTTTGGGCTTGGTTTACTTAAAACAACACTCGGATCCCAAACTTGAAGGACTAGAGGAACATTGTCAATCAACCATGGATTCCTTTCCAAAACTTTTAACATTCCATCCTCATGTTCAAACTTAAAGAAAAAATAGCCACCTCTATTAACATTAATCGACTTTAGACCATATTTGTGCCACATTTTTATCACATTTTCTTTCACAATACGAAACGGCATATTGGCACCAATAAAATAGCCATACAGTTGAAAAACATTAGAGGCATAAGATTTCTTCATAAAATTACCTTCAATGTCGACTTCAAAAACACCATCCTTATTACGTCTGGGAGCATCATATGCTAAATGGGTTTCACCATCTACAACATCATCCCCTCTAAGTAATTTTTGAAATAAATCCTGATTCCAATACATCGTTCCCCTAAGCGGATCAAATTCTGGAATTTCATCATTAAACTTTATACTTGTTTCAAATTGCCCAAATTTAATTACCCGAGAAGATAAATTCTGATTTATTCCTTGTTTCGTTATTTCAGCAAAAGTAACTTTCTTTTGGGCCTTGGCTTCAACAGCCGGTCCATTCTGTTCATTAGCAGAGTTATTACCTGATTCATTTTCAACAGAAACTAGGCCCATCCTCGGTGAAGGCTCTTTGCTGATTTTTGGGCTCATGATTTCCGAACCAGTAGCATCTTTAGAACAATTCTGAACCACATAATTCTGCATTGGGCTCTGATTATTTAAATGGGTATGTTCACTTATATTATCAGATTTATCAGCAACTGGGCTCATGTTTGTTGGGCTATCCATGTTCTGTCCATTAGTAGAGATGCCCGGCTCCACAGCAGGACCCTCCACACAACTTGCAAAGTCAGCTTTTACAGTGGCCCCCACAGAATTCTGTACATTCCCCCCAATTTTTGACCGTAGATCAACACCATCATCCAACGGCATAGAATTTTTAGGGTTTTTTGAATCTTCTGAATTGACATCATGTGCGGCCGCCATCCAACATTCCCTGACATTATCAGCTGCTGTGACGTCATCACCTCGAAAACCTTCAGTCTTTCCATAATCAGATCCCGATGATATCTTCGATTCCGATAAATTCTCCTGTGTAATCCCTGCTGCCTTCTTGGACTGTTCACTTCGCATCATCCATATTTCATATTCATTTTTGCCCAACGTAGCTTCATTCTTCAACGGTGTTAAATTCTTCAAACTTTCAGACTTTGCCGGAATCAGAATGTTCCGATCGTTGTATCCCAGCACATCATATACCGAAGCAAACTTAGCGTTTTTCACACTATTCTCACCAGAATTCATCATGTTAGAAGGAGATGAATTTACTGATTCATCTCCGGCCACCAAAAACGATGACCCAGTTAACTCCCGATCTGATTTCACCCTTATTTCCGGTGAGACATATGTTGAACTTTCAATATTCCCTTATGAACTTTCAAAAGCAGAAACCGTAGGAACAGTTGACACCCCACATATTTCTGTTTCTTAATTTTCCTTGACAAAACTTTCATCCTTCTTCTCCGCAATCCTCGAACTCTCTATATTTCCGCTTATCAGCTTGTCCCACCAAGAAGCAACCTGTTCTTTAATCACAACAGCCTCTTCCTTAGATGTAGATCTCGTATTGTAAACTTTCGGAGGTGGAGTTTTCTTTTTCTTGCCCATAATCTCATGAAAACCAGAAAATCTTCCCTTAAACACAGCCGAACAGAAATAAGAAACACAATATGACAGTAATGAACGAAGGAGAAGGGTGGACGGCGGCGGTATAGGGTGGTGGAAATGTGGTGGCGGCTAGAAAAGATGAGAGAGAAGAGAGAGCATTTTCTCTCTCACCTTAAGTGTGTGTAAGGCATGTTTTTAGGACAAAAGATTTAGGGTTTAGGGTTTAGGGTTTATGGTTTAGGGTTTAGGGTTTAGGGGTTAGGGTTAGGGGTTAGGGTTAGGGGTTAGGGGTTTAGGGGTTAGGGGTTAGGGTTTAGGGTTTAGGGTTAGGGGTTAGGGGTTAGGGGTTTAGGGGTTAGGGGTTAGGGGGTTAGGGGGTTAGGGGTTAGGGTTAGGGTTTAGGGTTTAGGGGTTAGGGGTTAGGGTTTAGGGGGTTAGGGGTTTAGGGTTTAGGGGTTTAGGGTTAGGGGTTAGGGTTTAGGGGTTAGGGTTTAGGGTTTAGGGGTTTAGGGTTTAGGGGTTAGGGGTTTAGGGTTTAGGGTTTAGGGTTTAGGGGTTAGGGTTTAGGGATTAGGGTTTAGGGTTTATGTCACACCCTGGCTTTGCGGAAGCGTGGGTTATTTGGTGTGACTTCTTAATACCATAGCTTAATCACAAACAAGCTATATGAAAATAAAACCATGCAGATCATCCATTGATTTAAGTTGAAGGGTTTAGGGTTTAGGGTTTTAGGGTTTAGGGTTTAGGGTTTAGGGGTTTAGGGTTTAGGGTTTAGGGGTTTAGGGTTTAGGGTTTAGGGTTTTTTTTTTTTTTTTTTTTTTGGATAAAGGGCATTGCCCGGCAAATGTGTAACAAAACTAAAACAATTACATCATCAAAGGGGCATACCCCCGTAACATCCCCAAAACAGACTTCGGGGACCAAAAATAAGAAACCATACAGCCCTGTATCGGGTTACAAAAGAACTTCACACTACAAGTATCTATGGTACCAATACGACATAGCCATATTTGGTAACAAAAATTACATGTATGTCTAAAAATATAGCGGCACCCATGATAATTCACAATCCAAGTAGACTTGAATATCCACGTAACTGAGATGACACAGCGACAATTAGTGGATCCACGAATCAGCTGCATAAGGGAAACCAATGGATTATAATGCCTGAATAATAGCCTGGCCCACCTGTGCAACATAACCCCTCTTTGGGCCTTCGAGGAGTAAGGATTTGCAACCCAAAACTGGGCCCTCAAGGAGCTGCAATTGAGCAAATTTTGGGCCTTTACTCGATGCTTAACAACCCAAGACTGGGCCTTCCAGATCAGAATAGTCTTCCGTCTTCTGTTAAACCACGAACAAAACCAGCTTGTACCCCCGAGATAAGTCAGAACCGCCTGATAATGGGACCCACACTGCAGCAGCCAGCTCATCCGAGAATAACAAACCCGGATCAAATACGAACAGTAACCCAATTGTAAAATATTATTAGCAGACCAGCAAACCCATGTGTACCACAGCCGAGTATAACAGATCCAGTGACCCAGTTTAAACACACCAGGAACGCAACAGTAGGGCTGAAACCAAAACATGAGGGCGAACCACTGAAATGGATCACATAGGTCACAGATCTGGACTATGTGAATCTGGATATAAAGACGTTGCCACCATAGAGACATAGCCACAGAACTGCAGCCTGAATCGTTAACTCTGCAGTTCCTCATAAACCCCACATCCGTTTTTACCATAATACCCCTGCAGTTATTGATTAAATTCTGCATAATAACACGTTGCCACAATAAGTGATGTAACCAGCTCTTGTTCTTCTTTGACTTGACAGCGAAACAAAAACCAAGATCCAATAACATCGCTATTATTATGCAAGGCAGCAAGTGAACCCAAACACGGCCGTTTAACTCCCAATTCTGGGCCTTCAACCAAGTAACAAGACTAGTGCCCAGACCCAGCAGGACCTCCACATGCTTCAGCACTTTACGACAAAGATTTATGGACCCCAATCCAGTCCCTGGAGTCTGCAAAGCATCCCATAATCTGGACTCCAGGAGAACAGCAGACTTCCCCATACAGATACAGCACCAACAGTTCATACCAGTCCAGTCGCTTCCAAATCCATGCAAATAAGCCACTAGACCAGCAGCCTTACAATACCTGTCATGTCGGCACATCATTGTAATTATTGGGCCTTGAGGGGTATATTGGTCATTTTTAGCTCCTTGCTTTCCCACATGATGCCTCCAGCTCTCAGCAGCCCACGCGTACAAAGCAAACGGCAGATTATAAGCCAGGAACTTCACCCGATTGAAGCAACGACTAATACACCCCCATAGCATTAAGAGAGGCCTTCGATACACGATCCACCTGTTATGGCATTCCCAACCCGAAACAAGCACAACCCCAAAAAAATAAGCAATACAGCAATGTAACGCAAACACACGGTTTCTAGAACCTATGGGTTTTGGTTTGGGAGTAGGGAGCAAGTTTGGGTACCAACGAAACGACATCCTCCCAAACCAGTCCTGCCTTATAACTCCCATGTTTGTGTTGATCCCCAACACACATATCAAGCCTAAACCTACCAAATAACCCCTGCAAACAGAATTGGGTTGTAGGGAAGGGTAGAAACAGATTTGACACACTAGAGTCCAAACGAGGGAGGAGAGAAGGCAAGCCACCCGATAGCACCCAGAAAAGCTAAACGTGGGATCTACCAGCCACCCCCTTATAACTCCAGCCCAAACCCAGTTAAACCCAGCCCAAAACCACCCACCATAGCAGCGTAAACCACCCCCCAGCCCAGCCCCAAAGAACATAAACCCAGCATGAGCAGGAGCCCAGAGCCACAAAAGATAACAACCCAACCCGGACCTTCCCTTCCAAACACAAATCCATGAAATAAAACCAAACCAGCCCATTCCATCCCTACCCGACAAGTAAAGACCAGAAAAGTATGGCCCCAGTGGGGAGCCATACCAGGGGTTTTTCATGAGGTGTGTGAAGTAGTTCCCAGTCCAGACAGTTATCAATCTCTCTATTTTCCCATATAACCCACTGCCAGGCCACTGCATCCACCCATAGACGAAGTATATAAGCATCAACAGATGTTTAATTATCATTCCAGTGTTTAGGGTCTTTGATATCCAACCATTGCATATTATGCAAATTCCAAGCCTTTGCAACTTGTAAAGCAGCTGCTGTTCTTTTTATCTGTAAACCCAAAACACGCAGACGAACCGCTTCTTTTACGAGGTTTAAGATTTCCCCAGCTGGTCTAGTTCTTTCTTCATGGGTGCGGAGATTCCTTTCTTGCCACACATAGTAAACCGCAGCCCCAAGAACTAGTCTATTTACAATACTCCATATAGAATTATTATTTCTCATACTGCACAGGCTAGCGATGATACCTGACCAACTGGTTGGTATATTTCCCCATTTGGCCAGCAGTTTGAGATTGTTCCATATCTCCTTCGAATAACTGCAGTCAAAAAACAAGTGGTCATGACTGTCAGGGGTAGCCTTACATAGGACACACTTCATATTCGAGGTATCCATCCAGGCACTCAGCACATCATGGGTCTTCAGTTTGCCTTTAACAGCCAACCAGAGAATGAACGCATGCCTGGGTATGTTTTGGCTATACCAAACAATGCTAAACCATGGGACAGGAGTTCCCACTTCCCGGATATCTGCCCAAACATCTCCAACAGTAAAATGGATCAGATTGCCATCATTAGTCTTCCACATAACTTTATCAGCTGAATTGGCAGATAAGGCAATCACTTGGGAGTGATATAGGCTCGGAAAACGATGACGCCAATCTTGAGGCCATTTCCACATCCCATTGGAAACAATATCAGCCACTGTACTATGCCTTGTAAATTCTCCTTCACACATATTCCGATGGGTAAGGAAATTACTTAACGGTCCCAACGGATGCCAGTTATCAAACCAGGCTGATGTGGACATACCGTTACCGATAACATGGACTATGTGTTCCCGGAGGCTGTTCCGAAACTCTAGAATCTTCCTCCATCCCCAACATGTTTCCACTTTACTTTCAATTTCCCAAAAGTTCCCGTTACGGATTCGATACGCATGAATCCACTTAACCCATAAAGAGTCTTTCCTGGATAAAATGTTCCATGTGTGTTTGGATATTAGGGCTTGATTCCACGTACGAAGCAGTTTCAAACCTAACCCCCCATGTGCCATCGGCGTGCAAACATCCTTCCATTTAACCTTAGCTTTCCCCCCTCTTCATTTCACCATGGCACCAGAGGAAACCCCGTAACAGTCCTTCAATTTCCTTAGACACCGATAAAGGGATGATGAACACAGAAGCCCAGTAGACATGAAGAGAATTTAGGACAGAGGTACTAAGTTGGAGACGCCCAGCAAAAGACAGGGATTTGTTCTTCCAGTTTTGCACCTTATTTTTGACTTTCTCGATGAGAGGCAGGCAGTCTTTGTGATACAGCCGAGTCGATATGAGCGGAACTCCAAGGTATCTAACCGGGAGAGAACCCACATTAAACTGAGCAATCATCTCAATTTCCTCTTGTTCATCCAGCCCCACATTACCAAAATAAATAGTACTTTTAGGAATGCTGGGGATTAAACCAGACGCTTCCTTAAATTCATTCAAAGCACACATAAGGGTATTGACAGAACCGGTATCACCATGACAAAATAAGAACAAATCGTCCGCGAAACAGAGGTGTGTAAGCTTGACTTCCTTACACCTCCAGTGATATTGGAACAAAGCATCATTCTTGACCCTCCTAGTAATCATCAGCGAAAGGACTTCCATGACCAAAGTAAATAGGTACGGGGACATGGGATCACCTTGGCGAAGCCCCCGTTTCCCTTTAAAGAACCCCTTATGCTCCCCATTAACAGCAATAGAGAAAGAAGTTGTGGTGACACATGCCATGATCCAGTCTATCATTTTGTGAGGGAAACCAAAGTGATGGAGGCAGTTCTGAAGGAAATCCCATTCAACTGTATCGTACGCCTTTTGGATGTCAATTTTGAACGCAAATCGAGGTTGACCTCTCGTACGATGATAATTCCTCATAAGCTCCTGGGTCAGCAAGATATTGTCACTAATTTGCCTTCCGGGTATAAAAGCACATTGGTTCTCGTTCACCACATAAGTCAACGCTTGTTTAATACGGTTGGCAATGATTTTGCTGATACATTTGTAAATAACATTGCAGCAAGCAATCGGTCTGAAGTCAGAGACTCTACGAGGCGTATCCAGTTTGGGAACTAGCGCAATAACTGTAGCATTTACTTCTTTGAGAAGTTTACCATTATGGAAGAACTCTTTCACAGCTTTGCACACATCCGTACCCACAATACTCCAAGCAGCTTTAAAGAATTTTGAGGAATATCCATCAGGGCCCGGGGCTTTCAAGTCCTCTATACCAAACAACGCTTCTTTAATTTCTTCCGCAGAAACCTCTTTAATCATCACCTCCCTATCAGAAGCAGTAACTTTGTTTGTAAACAGGTTCTGAGGATCACAGATGGGAGTAATAGGGGCCGACACACCCAAAACCGCCTCAAAGTGTTTTACAAAGGCATTACCCACCGAGGCTCCACTATGACTATCCCCATTGAGGTCTTCAACTTGATGAATTCTATTACGATTGTTGTTACTACTAACCACTTTGTGAAAATACCTGGTGTTATGGTCACCTTCTTTTAGCCCAAAGTGTTTTAGCTTTTTGTTGGAGGAACAATTCTTCATCTCTCACCGCATCATTGTACGCATGGACATACACCAATTCTTCTTCCCTTAAGGCCTCATTGTCGGGGTCATTTACAACATCTTCTTGGATCCTCGCCAACTCAGCTTTTAACTTAATGACATTCTCAAACAGGTTGCCTTGAAGAAAGTTCAGTTTCCTCATATCCTTCTTTAGCATCTTCAAAAGCGACACAAGCTTGTACATACAAACCTCCCGAATAGGGGTAGCCCAGACTCTCTTCACTGTAGGGATAAACTCAGCCTTGTGCACTAAGTAATTATGGAATTTGAACGGTTTTTGGTTTTTGGTTTGGGACCTCCGGGAGGGCAAGGACCATAGGACTATGGTCCGATCTCAAGAACGGCATAAAAACAGCATTTGCCATAGGGAACTCAGCCAAGAACTTGTTGTTTGCAATAACCCTGTCTAGCTTTTTGAGGAGCCCATCTTTCCTACCAGGGCATTGGTTCCACGTAAATTTGAATCCCGACATACAGATATCCTCCAACTCAGCTTCATTGAAGCATTTCTTTCGCCTCAACCATACTGTTGGTGACACCGGAACTTCCTAAGGAACGTTCATTCTGGTCAACAATGGCATTAAAATCACCAAGTAGCACCCAAGGGTGATTTTGAACCGCCAGGTTTATGACGCTTAATAGAGTCCCAGCAATATCTACGCGGCACCATACGATGATGTGCATAAATAAACGAGCAATAAAAACCTTTCGCTCCGTTCAGCGGATCAATAAAGCAATGGATAGCTTGTGGGTGTCTATCCACCACCATCAGGTTCACCACATTAGGATTCCAGCTAACCACAATTCTGCATCCACCTCTACACAAAGCAGCATTTGAATCCCACACCCAACTTCCAAAAAACACGAGAACACACTCTACTAAGATTTGTATTAGAGAGATGGGTTTCTATAGCTCCACAAACACTATAATCCCCACTCGCTAGGTGTTCAATCAAAGCATTTTGGTTAGTGGTATTAGAGATACCCCTAACATTCCAGCACGTAATTTTCAGCACCATTTAAACAGCTGAATCATTTTGACCCACTGACCCCATAGTTATGTCATGTGAACCACTCTTAGCCTGCCTCATGAAAAATCTAGCCGAACCAGAGGAATCTTGAGCAACATCTTCAACCGCGAAATCCGGATTAATACCACAGAGCTGGCAATAATGTCTAAAGAATTCCCATTCACCTTGTTCCCAACCATCTTGATCAGTCGCCTTAACAACCCCACTGCTTTCAATGCTGTCCACAATAGCCTTCTTTTGCCTATCAGTTATACCAAAGTCAAATGACTCGTCATCA
>JARYGA010005920.1:0-33606 GCA_030545235.1 Helianthus tuberosus
GTGCCTTGTGCCTTAAATGCTTTTCTTAAACTCTTTTCAAAATGAGTCGGTTGATTGTATTTACCAGTGTAAACTGACGTATTTTCTTAAAAAGGTTAAGTGCAGGTACTACGCGAAATAGGCTGGCTTGTCTCCTAGCATCCACATTAAGTCTCGCCAGCTTGGATGTCATAAACTGTTGAACAATTGTTTCCTGTTTAAATTTGATCTACCTGTGGATTTATATTCGACTTTTTGTGATACTTAATATTACAATATCGTTGGTTGAATTAAATCTATACTTTGCTTCCGCTGTGCATTTAAATATTGTGTTGTTTGACTATTACGTTGCCAACCACGTCACGATACTCCCCTACCGGGCCCACCGGTGACACGTGGAAATTCGGGGTGTGACAACCGAGGTATGTTTAGTTACATACAAAATCCTTACTTAAAATTTTGTTATAACATCCTAATTAACTATTGTCAAATGTTATGGTGGTTAGTAAGTAACTAGCAAATCCTTTGCGGATTTGGTTGTTATGAAAGTGATAATAAGCTATGCAAGTCGACCGGTTCTAGTGAACAAGTCGATCAAGTGTAAGCTTTCATCCGGTTTGAACGGATGGTTTTGAACGCGAATAAGCTTTCATCCGTTTTGAACGGATTGTTTGAATGCTATGATAAATGTTAGAAGCTTAATCCGTTATGCGGATAGAAAGAAGAAGAAATGTTGAAAGCTAATAACCCGATTAAACGGGTTAGGTGTATATGCTTAACTCTCACTGAGAGTGTTTATGCCAAACCCAAGTATTGGGGTAGTCGAATGCGTAAGAAAGATAAAAGTACATATACGGATGAAACTAAAACGAAGAAGTATAGTTTAACAAGTAAAATGACTAACTTTTAAAACCTTGTTGTTGAATGTAGGTAAATCCTCACTTTAGGCGATCTGGATGCTTGGAGCGAGCACATGTCCATGTCTTGTTATACCAAACGCTTCCGCTAGTTTATTCGCAACTTTTGGTCCATGACTTGTCATTTTGTCCAACTTAGTTAGTAGTCGTACTTGTGTAAAACTTGTTGTTTCTTTTGTTTTAGTAGTTTTACATTAAACGGTTTGTAGAATGTTTATTAATGATTTAAGTTTAAAAACAGGGGGCATGTTCGTGTTTCGAACGGGTCATGCCCAATTTTTGTTAAAAAGTTTACGAATGTGTGAAGTATTAGGTCCTTGAATCGTTAAAATTGTTGTTTTATCTATTATGAATAAGTGGTCGTAACAGATACTCCCCACCGGGCCCACCGGTAATATGTGGAAATATCGGGGTGTGACAGGTTAGTATCAGAGCCAACATTGAGTGAATTAAACACTAGCCTTTTGTGTTTAATCTCAATGACACAGTTTGCACATTCCTTGACTTCCGAGTATAGGCAAAGAACTTAGGACTAATCCTAATTTATTTTATTTTGTCCTTTATTGTTTTCCTTGTTGTTTCTTTTGTTTGTTTTGACAGGATCAACAAAAATGCCGCCAAGGTTCCGAAGAGGAGTATGAGGCAAGGGGCCATTCACCGCCCCCAACGATTATGAGGCTGGGCCTTCACACCGGCGAACTCCGTCAGCTACTATGAGCACAAGTCCCCAAGAAGACTGAAGGACCTACTTAGAGCCTGCGAGGTGTTCTGTCTCGCTTAGCTCCTCACCTTCTTACCATGATTCTTTCGGGCTGCATCAAGGCAACGAGTCCGACCATTCACGCCATTCCTACTTATCGTTGTAGCGGTCGGGTTCTCACCGCACCTTTCAGGACCCGACCCCGTTTTTCCAGAGCCGGTTTAACCCGGCAAATCAGATTGAAGAATCAATGGGTCATAACCCATTGGGGCCCTGAAGACCATTTTCCTGAAGCTCAGGACATGGATATGGATGATGACCCCGATCCTGCCGAACCACCATCTGGGACACCCACTCATCCCATCGAGATTTCAGATGGGTCATCTTTTCATGGATCACCTTATCGTGGTCCAGAAAGCTATGAAGCAAGGTTTGCTTCATACCCTTGGGACTTTAATCCCTCTTTCAACCCGTCTCAGCAGCAGCAACAGGATCCCTCTGAGGATTCACGTTTTGTAGCGGTCACTCCACCGCCACCACCGCCAGTGCAGCTGCCTCCGGAGCCACCGAGGCGAAGAAGAACAGGTGCACGGATGTCCGTGCGAGGAGAGAATTTCCACTATATGAAGACCCGTAGATGGGTGGGCCTTCAAACCCCGTTTATGAGGTGGACTCTACGCCAGTCGCACCACCACCACCGCATGTGGGTTTTGATAACCCAATACCTTCTTATGCCGGTACAGTGGCGTATAACCCTTTTGAGCAGCCAGCCTACCCAGGGTATAACTACTACAATGCCCCCGATTTTAACCCATATCTTGTAGCTGCAAACTACAATGCTCTTCATCCCGAAGGGCCCTACGAAGCCCCATATCTGACTGGGTACCCGGCCTATGGGTACCAATACCCGCCACCTCCTCAACCTCCGCAGCAACAGCAGCCGCAGCCGTCGCAGATCCAACCACCGCAGATCCAACCACCGTAGCAGTAGGAGATTCTTCAAAGGTTGAGCCAGGTGGAGCGGGAGGTTCAAGAAGAGCGTAGGAGCCACCGGGGATTTCTTAAGGGTTTGGCGAATTTGATCAAAGGGAAGAAGAAGAGGGATTTTTGAAGAATTCCTTATTTATTTATGATGTAATTTCTTTATTTTCAATCAAGTCACTGCGTGGACATCTATTTATGTATTCAGTCCCTGCGAGGACTTGTATTTTCAGTTTAGCCCCTGTGAGGGCAAGTTATTTCTGTTAAAGTCACGTTTAGGGCAATATGTGCTCCCTTTTAGATTTTAGTGGAAGATTTTAATTTAAAATTTCATTTTGTCATTATATGCATAAATATAAGATATGATATAAATCAAAATATCATTCCAATTTATTATTGATCATGCCTTTTTATATTAAAAAGAAAATCTTGAGGGCAAAACCTAGCCATGTGTCCTTTTTAGACAGGGCCATGATGGTAGTTCTTTTTAAGATTCAAAATCCTTGTTTACATCTGAAAACATGTTAACACTCCTAGCAAATGTGATTCGATAAAATCACGTAAGTTATCCTTATATTGGATTCTTCCAATTCTTTTCTTTATTTTAAACATCCATTTGCGATGTAGGGCCTACGAGCCATATTCATTGTCATATAAGATAAAAGACAGTTGTAGTCTACGACTCTCTGTCAAGAAAAGGTGATGAACTACGATTCAAGCCTTAATGCCTCGATCCTATAAGATCATGGCTTATAAATTAAATTGTCCCTGTGACTTGGCCTTTGTGCCATTATAATATATTAATAAATTATGACAGAGGATAATTATAATGAAAAATCCTGAATGAAAATACTCAATAAATTAATCAATATGGTTTATTAATACCATGGTTAATAAAATTATCAAGATGAAAATTCTGTTATAGACTTCTGAAATGAATCATTAACATTAATTTATGTAGCAATCAAGCTACATGGCAGAATCTGCAGAAATCAACAGTCACCCTATAGAGAATCATGATACTACCAAAATCAAGGTAACTGGTGTGGAACTTCAAGCATTGATTGACAATGCTGTTTCTAAAGCCATGGACAGGCAATTTAGAGAGTCTAGTGGTACACACTCTAAGACTCACTCTGTGGCTCACAGTAAGCCACCTTCTAAATCTCATGAGTCGAAGAAGGATGATGCCCAACACTCATCAAATTAGCACAATATTCCATCTAAGAAGATTGTATTCGATCAAGAGCCACATACAAGGACCTGTTCATATAAGTATTTCGTCTCCTGCAAGCCCAGGGATTTCACTGGGGAAAAGGCGCCATTGATTGCATGACATGGCTAGATGAGATGGATACGGTGGTTGATATTAGTGGATGTGCCGAGAAAGATATAGTGAAGTATGTTTCACAGTCGTTCAAGGGAGAAGCCCTAGCTTGGTGGAGGTCCTTAATCCAAGCTACTAGAAAGATTCCGTTATACAACTTAACATGGGCTCAGTTTGTTGCTTTGATCAAAGAAAATTTCTGTCCTCAACATGAAGTTGAGAAGATCGAGACTGACTTTCTAACATTGGTTATGAAGAACTTAGACTGTCAGGCATATCTCACGAGTTTTAACACCATGTCTCGATTGGTTCCTTACTTGGTGACACCGGAACCAAAACATATAGCCCGTTTCATTGGGGGTTTAGTCCCAGAGATTAAAGCTAGTGTGAAAGCATCAAGACCTACTACCTTTAGGTTAGTAGCTGATTTGTCATTATCTCTTACCCTTGATGCGGTCAGGCAGAGATCGCTTAGGAATTCTGATGCGGGAAAGAGGAAACGTGAGGATGATAACTCACATCGTTCGGATAAGAAGCATAAGGGGGACTCTGATCACAAGAAGAGTTCAGGGTTCAAGAAGGATGACCAACAGTCGGGTGAGAAGCCCAAATGCAAGACCTGCAAGAAGCACCATCTGGGAAAGTGCAGGTATGAATCAAAATCCCAATCGCAGCCTAGGGCTTGTGGGATCTGTAAATCCAGTGAGCATAAGACGTTGGTGTAACAACCCGCACTTTTGTGTGTTGTTACTACTCGTTATACTCGTTACGCCTAGCACCGGAGATTCGGATCATAATGTAACTATATCGTATATATCGCTATTCGAAGGATAATCGCATATTTTCGAAATACAAAATCACTATACTACACTATTATCACACTAACACTCACGGAGGCAGTGAGTGAGGACCTATTCTACCCTCCTCAGTGGCCGTGATGTGTCGAACGTAAACAATTAACGCTAACAAGGACCCTCGGGTGAGTGTTGTAGCTCCAGTCGTCATGACAATGATGACAACACGAGTAAACGGTACCCCGTCAGTCTTTGTGGCACTACACGAAATAACGTTCACGATGACATCAAGAAAGGACCTATACTACCCTCATTGATGGCCGTGAAACGTCGCTAATAATCGCATACTCGAAACGGAAACCGGTTGTTAATTATCGAAACTTTGGATTATGGATACGTAAATACGACCCCTAGTGATATATATATATATATATATATATAATAATAATAATAACAATATAATGATAATATAAATTAATTATGAAAAGTACGCGCTTCGAAAACTATCAAAATGATCAAGACGGAGAAGTCCAACGCGTCAGGATAGCTATCCGGACGGATGGGCCATCCGGACGGATGGGCCATCCGGACGGATGGGCATACGCACGGATGGGCCATCCGCACGCATGGGCCATCCGCACGCATGGGCCATCCGCACGGATGGGCTATCCGGGCCAGAATTCCTTTCTTCTCCTCTGTGGCCTATAAATACCATGTCACATCACTTGAACAGTGATGTGACAGCTCCTACTCGACCAAACACGCTCCAAGACCCTTTTCTCTCGATTTCCTCGCGATTCCGGTAAGATTTCAACCTAAAACTTGTACTTCTGCAATCTACACTCGATTCTACATCATTCTATCTTTTAAAACTCAAATTCTAACCGTGAAATCTGCGGATTTGAGGCGTTTTGAGGTGATGTCACCAAGAGTTCTTATGAACTTCAAGTTGGGGTCTCATTTCACTATAAACGACTCAGATCCGGGTGATTTCCACATGTTTTAATGACAAATCTCACCTAAATCTGTGCGATTTCGAGTTAACCAGGAAGAACCATCACGAACGGCCAGATCTGATGGAACGGGGTGATTCCCGGCCGTTAGAACGAGTCGGGATTGACGGAACTTCAAGTGTTAGTGCGAAATTACACTACCCTAGTAAAAACGAACGTATTCCTTCCGTTAAACACTCGGAGACAATGTTCAGAGTGCGAAACAGACATGTCAGTCCGCACGGATGACCCTTGTCTGCACGGATGACATGTCAGTCCGCACGGATGACACATGTCCGCACGGATGACATGTCAATCCGCACGCATTACACATGTCCGCACGGATGACATGTCAGTCCGCACGGATGACATGTCAGTCCGCACGGATGACATGTCAGTCCGCACGCACCACTCATCCGCACGTACCACCACTCATTCGCACGTACCACCACTTATCCGCACGGATGACCACTTATACGCACGGATGTCCACTTATACGCACGGATGACCACTTATACGCATGAACGACACATTATCCGCACGGATAACATGTCATCCGGACGGATGACTTGTCATCCGGACGGATAACATGTCAATCCGCACGGATGAGAACAATTCAACCTAATGAGTAACTTTTCAAAGCAATCTTGCTTAACCGTATGTCGTTTCCTCTATTCTTCAAGGATCAATACAGACATACTCGCAACCGACTCAAACAAGTTGTAATTCCGCTAAATACGCACTATGAGTATACTTGAACCCTTTTTAATCGAATTTTGGGTGTAACATACGTTTCTAACAAATCGAACTTATCAAGCGAAATATTCAATCAATCGAATTATCACTTGCGAATAACTGTTATGCATAGATATACGTGATGCTAGTTGCATATGTGCTAGGGCTTATACTCACGACGTCCCACCACGACTAGTATAGTACTATTGCGCCCGACGGGGTCTAGTTATGCCATCGTACATTCGAGCATCGAGGACTTAGTTGGTAGTATCAGTTTTGTGAGTATATATGTCGTGTATTACGTTTATGCATGTGGAAATTCGCAGCACTTTTAATCTATTATGCTATACTTATCAAACCTGTATACTGGCCAATACTTTTGTATTGACAAACTATTTTAACGTATGTTGCAGGTTAGATCGCAGACTATATCAAATCAAGCTAGGAAGTCTAGAAACTCAACTAAAATCTAGGTTGTCGGATTTGTATTGTTCGAGAGGACAAGAAAACTGTAATAACTTATGTGATTGTATTATTTGTTAGTATGGGATAACGAATGTATTAAATATTATCGCAATATAGTTGTTATGGATTCTCTTGAGCAATCTGATTCGCCTAGTGCCGCGCCCCGATGATTCCTCCATCGGTTGGGGTGTGACAGATTGGTATCAGAGCCATAACTATAGGGAATTAGGCCAGACTCGACCTAGTCCGGGTCGACGTCTTAGAAATTGACCTAGTCTATAGTCTAAGTACCAACAGGCCGACTCATACAAACCCGGTGGGGTTTTTATTGGGGCTTACTTGATACTCTCGATCGAAATTGCTAAAAGCTACAACTTTGTGTAAACACCGCATATTACAACTTCACGCGAAGAAGCCTTTCCTAAGGCTGAAATACTACTTAGCCTTTCCTAAGGCCGACACAATGCACACGTTTTCAAAAATACTCGCATAACGAAACCGAGCGATCCAGTCGAGATCAGGTGTGAAAACCAAGAACTCTCGATAGGCTTTGCTCACTCAGCGCATTTTTCTAGCACGAGAACCTTTCATCGAGTTAGGAGTGACATCCACATCTCGATGAAAGCCTCCATTTCGAAATCTAGTGGAACTCACGAATTTATTCGAAGAGCATAACCACAATTAGGAACGAAACTGCTAAGACAGGGGTGAAACCCGTACCTTAATAAGTCGTTCCACTCTCTATAAACTGGTTTTCAAAAGCTCTCACCAAGGACTCGACTATTGCAATAACTCGAGCCACGCGATGACTAGGAAGACGAATGCCATGAGCTGCATCCCAGTGGAAGCATGAAGTCCTCTAGGTCAACGCGCATGCTCGAAGTTGTTAGGTATAGTTGGGTTACCTTGGGTAGTCCACGCCTAAAACACCCGAGGCACTCTATCATACGACCCGCCAATTTACAATGATTGGAACTTATTTACGTTTTGAAACTTTACGCTTTATCGATTTCTCGATTTAACGATTTTCACTCCCTGCTTTATAAACACACAATTCGCACAGCCATCGCAACCTAAAACGAAACCCGAATGTTCGCAACAAAACTAATGCATAATCTATCGCATTCACTCTCGTTTTCTCACTTCAACGCGTCCTCGCTTATTCTAAATCGACCTATATGTGCCGGATTTCGAATTACATCTATGTAAATATATATATATATATACGTATAAACAAACAAGTCATTGTGTGAGAACTTAGGAATTTCATGTTTCCTATGTGGCTCCTATGTGATTCGTATTACTATACTATCGCACCAAGTTTTGAACGCGCTCAATCGCAACGCAAAACTCAAAAATCATTATGATCGAATCTCACCCCAAGTCTCTTCCTGTCTAGATGTCTTCCAACAACTCTACCTCGAGGATTGCTTCACTTGTGATTAAGGAAGTGAGTAAGCTTAGTCCTCGAATTGCCGCTCAAGTGCACTCTCTCAGCCATTCTCGAGCTTCGGAAGACGTTAAGACAGGAGAGCCGCAATCCACTTTTCTCTACAAGTACTTCAAAGCCTGTGACCCGATGGAGTTCACGGGTGAAGGAGGTGCGACTCAACTACTCCAGTGGTTCGATTCTATCGAAGTTACCCTTCGTCAAAGTGGGTGTCCCGATAGTCTCCGTACTACTTGCGCCACCGGAGTATTTCAATCGCGAGCACTCGACTGGTGGACCGCCGAACGTAACAAACGTGGGATCTCCGCAGCTTACGCTCTCTCTTGGAATGAGCTGAAAGAGCTCATGGAGAAAGAGTACTGTCCTCCCCACGAGATTCAGAAGCTGGAAAACGAATTTTGGGAAATCAAGCAAACCGAAGGTGACAATGCCGGCTACACCGCAAGGTTCAAACAGCTTAGCATAATCTGCCCAAGTCAAGTCAACACTCCGGGGAAGGCCATCGCGAAGTACATTCGTGGCTTGCCCGAGTGCATGGGTGATTTTGTCGAAGCTGCAAGGCCTGCTACCATCGAAGAAACCTACCGCTTAGCTGCAGAAATCAACAACAAACGACTCGTGGAAGGGTTATTCTCAAGAAATCCTGTCAAGCAAGCTCATCAAGCGATCACCAGCAATCCTTCAGGCGAACATGTTGACGAATCTTCTGATGAATCTACTGACGAATCTTCTGACAAATCTACTGGCGATTCTTCTAATGAATCAGCTAACAATTCTTCTGACGGATCTGTTAACGATTCCTCGGACGAATCTGCTGCCGATTCTTCTGACAAATCTGCCTACGAATCTTCCGACAAATCAGTCAAAGACTCTGTAAGTGAGTCTTCAGACGAATCCTCCAACGACGACACTTCTTCGCCAGACACCGACAAACCCAGCCGCAAGCGAAAAACTTCGAGCCCGAACTCATCAACAACCGAACTACTGCAACCGGAACCTCTTCGAACCGTTCTGATGTTTCCAAAACGAGCCTACACTGGAGCTCATCCTCAGTGTTACTCGTGTACCTATCATCATCTAATTGGGGCTGACTGTCGCTATTGCAATAACTGCAACCGTTACGGTCACTTCACCCGCAACTGCCGCATCGAACCGTGAACTTGAGTACAACAACAACAGCTCCAGCAAAAGTCTTCAGCATCAAGTATCTAGCAAGCGTAGGATAAAGTTGTAATGATACGATTTTCGACGTTTATTTCTAAGCTTTGAACCTACTCTATTACTCAATGTTGCCCCCGTATTCTCTTTCACTCTCTAATCGTCGCACTTAGACTAGATTCGCACATACTATATACTATATCACGAAATAACGTGTTTTACCCTCACTACACTCTTAGAATGAGGTACGATAAACGTGCAAGGAACGAATAATCGGGGGTGCACACGGGATTATTTGGGTCAGTGCACGGTGATCGTAGTGAATTCTAAGGTGCCATAGCGTTTTGACAAAAGGTGACACCAAAACACGGGATGAAAGTAGTAGGGGTCGGGCAAGGTGTGCTTTATCATACTACCGAAGTTCCGTGAAGAAAGTGCCACTTGGAGTTGAACGTTATTAGACCTATTATACTATTGTGATTACTTTCAACGCGCTACACTCCATCGCAAGGCGTAACAAACCGTATCATCGCGAGACTTGTCGTAAGTCTGCAAACGCAATGCAAATGCCTCATCGATGGACTCTGGAGAGTCTACCTCGCAGGACAATTGCATCAACGCAAGACTAGTCGAAAGTCTATAGCGATCAATCTCATCAAACATACTAACGCTCACGATATTATCGGGTGAGGACCTATTCTACCCTCCTCGATAACCATGATGCGTCGCAAACGTAACGTTAAGCTTACTCGAAACAAAACTCGACTAATCGCAATCGTTTATCATGTGTATCTCGCAATCTCTATCGCTTATTATGTGAATCTATATCTCCTGCTGTGTATCAATCTATCGCTATCGCCTACCGTTATCTGTGATATTTGTGCTAAGTTAGAATGCATGACCTCGCCTCACGAGAGGAAGCTCATACGGTTAAAGCAAGGTGTTTTAGTTATATCAGCGAACTTTCGTGGAAACAGGCCATGTGGGGTCTGATGTTAGCTAAATTCTGTGGTGTTAATCAATCGAACCGAACCGCGTAAATCAAACCGCATACCTCCATCGCTTGCAACGCAACAACTGCCGCTTATTGTAATTCGTTTATCATCGCCGTCATCACAAGTGTTTCGTGTTTATTCGCTTAATCACCTAATCGCTTATCGTCTATAGTCTACCGCTTATTCGCGTACCGCTTATCGCTCGCTTGGTGTTCATTGCAGCCTGTATGGTATTAAGTACACATGACACCGCTTCATGAGGCAAAGCTAACCTGGTTAAGCATGGTGTTTCGCCATGTTAGCAAACTCCCGTGGAAACATGCCATGTGGGTGTAATGAGGAATCTAATCGAAAACGCGCTATTCGCTTCTCGCTTATCAACTCGCTGGATTAATCTATTCAGTCCTATCTCATGCTCGGTCCGACTTTCTATCGATTGGGCCGAGTAAATGCAATTCTATCCGAGTCATATCGGCACACCTGACACTGCCTCACGAAACGGAAATAATATGGGCAAAGCATGGTGGATACGCCGCTGGTACTTCCTATATATAAGTGTTTTAAACATATTAATGAACTTCTGTGGGAAGGTGCCAAGTGGGGTTTGATGCTAAATCATCCCTTTCAAAAGGTTAAAACTGATTTTTTTTTTATAAAACTTTTATTAAAAACCATGGAACAAGTGAAATTCCTCACAATGTGGAGGTAACATCGAATCAGCTTAACTCCATGTTTAAAGGGAGCTTCATGAGTTCAATTTTTCCTTAAAACCTTTTTCAAGATCAAAAACAAGACTTTCTTGAGATGTTGGTGCAACATCGAGTTCAGCTGGAACCCATGTCATAGGAGAGTTTTCGTAACCCTTGTTTTCATCATTCCTTAAAATGTTAGAAACTTAACCTTCCTTGCAACGTCGGTTAACGTCGACTCTGTTGACCGCACGTTAAGATTTTCATCCTAAATCCATTTTTAATATCTAAAACGAACGCTTCTTGTAACGTTGGTTAACGATCGACTCAGTTAACTCTACGTCATGAGAAACATTTCAAATTACAATCGCATCGAACTAACGAATTCTACACAAGACAAGGTACTTTGAAATGCCAACTCGTGGGATTAATACTTTCGTCTTTACGTCGCCTTCTCGCTATCGCAGTCGATCTCTCTTATTCGAAACGTTCGCGCTGTCAACTTGCGGTCAAATCACTCGCTGTATCGCTACTTATACAAGATCAACTCTTAGAAGTCTACCTATTGGATTAATTTCGGGACGAGATTTCCTAAAGTAGGGGAGACTGTAACAACCCGCACTTTTGTGCGTTGTTACTACTCGTTATACTCGTTACGCCTAGCACCGGAGATTCGGATCATAATGTAACTATATCGTATATATCGTTATTCGAAGGATAATCGCATATTTTCGAAATACAAAATCACTATACTACACTATTATCACACTAACACTCACGAAGGCAGTGAGTGAGGACCTATTCTACCCTCCTCAGTGGCCGTGATGTGTCGAACGTAAACAATTAACGCTAACAAGGACCCTCGGGTGAGTGTTGTAGCTCCAGTCGTCATGACGATGATGACAACACGAGTAAACGGTACCCCGTCAGTCTTAGTGGCACTACACGAAATAACGTTCACGATGACATCAAGAAAGGACCTATACTACCCTCATTGATGGCCGTGAAACGTCGCTAATAATCGCATACTCGAAACGGAAACCGGTTGTTAATTATCGAAACTTTGGATTATCGATACGTAAATACGACCCCTAGTGATATATATATATATATATAATAATAACAATATAATGATAATTTAAATTAATTATGAAAAGTACGCGCTTCGAAAACTATCAAAACGATCAAGACGGAGAAGTCCAACGCGTCAGGATGGGCCATCCGCACGGATGGGCTATCCGGGCCAAAATTCCTTTCTTCTCCTCTGTGGCCTATAAATACCATGTCACATCACTTGAACAGTGATGTGACAGCTCCTGCTCGACCAAACACGCTCCAAGACCCTTTTCTCTCGATTTCCTCGCGATTCCGGTAAGATTTCAACCTAAAACTTGTACTTCTGCAATCTACACTCGATTCTACATCATTCTATCTTTTAAAACTCAAATTCTAACCGTGAAATCTGCGGATTTGAGGCGTTTTGAGGTGATGTCACCAAGAGATCTTATGAACTTCAAGTTGGGGTCTTATTTCACTATAAACGACTCAGATCCGGGTGATTTCCACATGTTTTAATGACAAATCTCACCTAAATCTGTGTGATTTCGAGTTAACCAGGAAGAACCATCATGAACGGCCAGATCTGATGGAACGGGGTGATTCCCGGCCGTTAGAACGAGTCGGGATTGACGGAACTTCAAGTGTTAGTGCGAAATTACACTACCCTAGTAAAAACGAACGTATTCCTTCCGTTAATCACTCAGAGACAATGTTCAGAGTGCGAAACAGACATGTCAGTCCGCACGGATGACCCTCGTCCGCACGGATGACATGTCAGTCCGCACGGATGACATGTCAGTCCGCACGGATGACACATGTCCGCACGGATGACATGTTAGTCCACACGGATGACATGTCAATCCGCACGCATTACACATGTCCGCACGGATGACATGTCAGTCCGCACGCACCACTCATCCGCACGTACCACCACTCATCCGCACGTACCACCACTTATCCGCACGGATGACCACTTATACGCACGGATGACCACTTATACGCACGGATGACCACTTATACGCACGAACGACACATTATCCGCACGGATAACATGTCATCCGGACGGATGACTTGTCATCCGGACGGATAACATGTCAATCCGCACGGATGAGAACAATTCAACCTAATGAGTAACTTTTCAAAGCAATCTTGCTTAACCGTATGTCGTTTCCTCTATTCTTCAAGGATCAATACAGACATACTCGCAACCGACTCAAACAAGTTGTAATTCCGCTAAATACGCACTGTGAGTATACTTGAACCCTTTTTAATCGAATTTTGGGTGTAACATACGTTTCTAACAAATCGAACTTATCAAGCGAAATATTCAATCAATCGAATTATCACTTGCGAATAACTGTTATGCATAGATATACGTGATGCTAGTTGCATATGTGCTAGGGCTTATACTCGCGACGTCCCACCACGACTAGTATAGTACTATTGCGCCCGACGGGGTCTAGTTATGCCATCGTACATTCGAGCATCGAGGACTTAGTTGGTAGTATCAGTTTTGTGAGTATATATGTCGTGTATTACGTTTATGCATGTGGAAATTCGCAGCACTTTTAATCTATTATGCTATACTTATCAAACCTGTATACTCGCCAATACTTTTGTATTGACAAACTATTTAACGTATGTTGCAGGTTAGATCGCAGACTATATCAAATCAAGCTAGGAAGTCTAGAAACTCAACTAAAATCTAGGTTGTCGGATTTGTATTGTTCGAGAGGACAAGAAAACTGTGATAACTTATGTGATTGTATTATTTGTTAGTATGGGATAACGAATGTATTAAATATTATCGCAATATAGTTGTTATGGATTCTCTTGAGCAATCTGATTCGCCTAGTGTCGCGCCCCGATGATTCCGCCATCGGTTGGGGTGTGACAGTTGGATTGTAAGAAGATAAAGGATTCGACTTGTTACAACTGTAATGAGAAGGGGCCTATCAAGTCCAACTGCCCAAAGTATGCGAAGAAACCTGAAGAAGGTAAGAAGACCAATGCTCGGGTCTTTCAAATGAATGCACAAGAAGCGATTCAGAATGACAACGTGATAACAGGTACCTTCCTTATCAATGATGTTTATGCAATGGAATTATTTGATTCGGGTGCAGATAAGCCATTTGTAGATAATAAGTTTTGTAAGTTATTAAATCTGCCTGTTAAAACCCTAAGCATAAAGTATGAAGTAGAATTGGCCGATGGTACCATAGAAACTGCTTCAACCGTGTTAGATGGATGTTTTATATCCATTAGGAACCACTCTTTTCCATTGTCTTTGCTTCCTTTGAAACTAGCTGGTTTCGACATAGTAATAGGCATGGATTGGTTATCTCATAACTAAGCTCAGATCGTTTATGACAAGAAACAAGTGGTTATCAAGACTCCGTATGGTGAGTCACTTACCATACAAGGAGATACTCAGTATGGGTTGCCTAAGCAAGTGTCTATGCTTAAGGCGTCAAGGTGTTTGAAGAAGGGTTGTGTCATTTACATGGCACAGGTAACTATTGATGAACCAAAGCCCAAAGTTGAAGAGATCCCTGTCATTTCTGAATATCCAGATGTATTCCCTGAAGAACTACCTGGTTTACCTCCAGATAGGCAAGTGGAGTTCAAAATTGACATTATTCCTGGAGCAGCACTAGTTGCAAGAGCACCTTACCGGTTGGCACCAACTGAGATGAAAGAGTTGAGAACTCAGTTGGATGATTTGTTGGCAAAAGGGTTTATTAGACCTAGCTCATCTCCTTGGGGAGCACATATTATATTTGTGAAAAAGAATGATGGATCAATGCGTCTATGCATCGATTATCATGAGCTAAACAAGGTCACAATCAAGAATAGATATCCATTGCCTAGGATCGATGATCTGTTCGATCAACTGCAAGGGGCTAGTTACTTCTCCAAGATTGATTTGAGGTCAGGTTACCATCAGCTGAAGGTCAGAGATGAAGATGTGCATAAGACTGCATTCAGGACTTGTTATGGTCACTACGAGTTCTTGGTGATGCCTTTCGAGCTCACTAAGCACCAGCAGCATTCATGGATCTCATGAATCGCATCTGCAAGCCATATTTGGACAAGTTTGTCATTGTATTTATTGATGACATACTTATATATTCAAAGAATCAGGCCGATCATGAAAAACATCTTAGGTGTATTCTTAAACTTCTTCAGCAAGAAAAGCTATATGCCAAGTTTTCAAAGTGTGAGTTTTAGCTTCGTGAAGTCCAATTTCTTGGACATGTGGTTAGTGAGCGTGGTATCCAGGTGGATACCGCAAAGATTGAAGCCATCATGAATTGGCAAGAGCCGAAGACGCCCACAGAGATTCGTAGCTTCTTGGGTTTGGCAGGATACTATAGGCGTTTTATTGAAATTTTCTCAAGGATTGCCGCACCCCTAACTTCATTGACTCGCAAGAATATCAAGTTTGATTGGGGTCCTAAGCAACAAGAATCATTTGATATTCTTAAGCAGAAGTTAAGCAATGCACCCGTGTTGACATTGCCTGAAGGGGTTGAAGAATTTTTCGTTTACTGCGACACATCACACACTGGTATGGGATATGTGCTAATGCAGAAGGGCAAAGTTATTGCTTATGCTTCCCGACAATTTAAGGTGCACGAAAAGAATTACACCACCCACGATTTGGAGTTGGGTGCCGTTGTATTTGCACTAAAACTCTGGAGGCATTATTTATATGGCACCAAGTGTGTGATCTATTCTGATCACAAAAGCCTTCACAATCTGTTTAACCAGAAGGATCTGAACATGAGACAACATCGATGGATGGAGACACTGAACGGTTATGATTGTGAAATCCGATATCATCCAAGCAAGGAGAATGTAGTCGCTGATGCGTTGAGTAGGAAAGAAAGAGTTAAGCCCATTAGAATCAATGCCAAGAGCATTGAATTGAAGAACAGCTTGAATGAAAGATTGTTAGCCGCTCAGAAGGAAGCTGTGTTAGAAGCGAACCATCCGAATGAAAAGTTGGGCATAACTGCTGAACAGTTATCGTATGGCAAGGATGGGATCCTAAGACTGAATGGACGAATATGGGTTCCAATTTATGGATGACTTAGGGATGTGATTCTTCAAGAAGCCCATAGCTCTAAGTATTCTGTTCATCCTGGCTGTGATAAGATGTACCAGGATTTAAAGGTAAATTACTGGTGGATGGGTTTGAAGAAATCTATAGCGACTTATGTGGCTAAATGCCTGACGTGTGCTCAAGTTAAAGCATAACACCAGAAGCCGTCAGGTTTGCTACAACAGCCTGAACTTCCCACCTGGAAGTGGGGAATGGTAACTATGGATTTTATCACTAAGTTACCGAAGACAAAGCGAGGAAATGTTACTATTTGGGTTATAGAAGATAGACTGACCAAGTCAACCCACTTCTTACCTATTAAGGAAACGCATAGCTCAGATAAGTTAGCTCAGTTGTACGTGGATGAGATTGTATCTCTTCACGGAGTGCCAGTGTCTATTATCTCTGATAGCGATACAAGATACACGTCTCACTTTTGGAAAAGCTTTTAGCAATCCCTAGGCACACGTCTAAACTTCAGTACTGCTTATCATCCTAATACGGATGGTCAAAGCGAGCATACAATCCAAATGCTGGAGGATATGCCAAGGGCTTGTGTTATTGATTTGGGTGGAAGTTGGGATGATCATCTTCCATTGATAGAATTTTCATACAATAATAGCTATCATTCGAGTATTCAAGCTGCACCTTTCGAAGCTTTGTATGGAAGAAAGTGCTGGACGCCAGTTTGTTGGGCGGAAGTTGGAGATGTCCAACTAACAGGACCTGATATAGTCCTGGAGACGACATATAAGATTGTGCAGATATGTGATCGTCTCAAAGCTGCCAGGGATAGGCAGAAAAGCTACACAGATAAAAGGCGTAAACCTCTGAAATTCGAAGTATGTGACAAAGTGTTACTTAAGATATCACCCTGGAAAGGGGTAATGCATTTTGGCAAGAAAGGCAAGTTAAGACCAAGATACATAGGGCCATTCGAGATCATCGAATGTGTCGGAACAGTGGCTTACAAGTTAAACCTGCCCGAAGAGCTCAGTGGAATTCATAGCGTGTTCCACATCTATAATCTGAAGAAGTGTCTAGCTGATGAATCACTAGTCATGCCACATACAGATGTACATATAGATGAGAGCTTGAAATTTGTTGAAAAACCTTTGTCGATCGAAGATCGACAGGTTAAGAAACTTCGAAAGAAGCATGTACCGATTATGAAGGTTAAATGGGATGCCCGTAGAGGTCCCGAATACAGGTGGGAGGTTGAGTCCACAATGAAACAGAAGTACCCTCATTTATTTCAGTAAATCTCAAGGTCGAGATTTCTTTTAAGGGGGTGAGGATGTAACACCTCGTAAAAACGAGACCAATATAATGAAGACACGTGTCATGGACTTTAAACGTATACTGAAATGATCTGGAGGGACTGAATTTGTTAAACAATGTAAATATGTGAATAAAGGGATCCAAAGTGTCAACATGCCATTCTTGTGCCTCTGATTGACCTCACACGACGTTCGTATTCTTTAATGAATAATTTATCGATCAATAGAAGTAGTTTGTGTTAAAAATAAGGATCTTATGAAACATAAGGGTTAAAAGTGTCAACATGTTGAAAGTGACCTCTGAGTGACCTTTTGACGATCCAAAAACCATTGTAATGTTTATATATTTTGATCTCAAGAATATTAGATATTAATCTTGTGGAGTTTCGAAGAAAACAAGACTTTTCGGGTGATCGTATAACTAACCAGGAG
This sequence comes from Helianthus tuberosus, assembly GCA_030545235.1. Lineage (NCBI taxonomy): Eukaryota > Viridiplantae > Streptophyta > Magnoliopsida > Asterales > Asteraceae > Helianthus > Helianthus tuberosus. The sequence goes on from JARYGA010005920.1 coordinate 18,062, forward strand.
CTTAACGGAGTTTAGTTTATGGCCCAAGGTCCTTAAAAGTTAACTATGGGGGTCCAAAAGGCAATAAATGAAAGTAAACAAAGTTAAAATGGACCAGGGACTGAAAGTGCAAAGTTTGAAACATTTTTACCGGTTTTGAAGGCTGGCGCGGGCCGCGTAAGACTTCCCTATGTCTTACGAGGGCCGCGTGGAAGTGCCAGTAACAGCCAGATGTGGACAGCTGCGGGTTTGGCCTGTTCCACCGCCTTAGAAAGCTGGTTTTCGAATTCAGGGACTGAACCAATGGTATTTCATTCATAGGGGAGACCTGGGATGATCAGGAAACATTTGTAGACTTGTGTGGAGTGATCTTGTGAATTGTTTTTGGCTATATAAGAACTTGTTAGTTTTCTAGTTCATGCACATTCACAAAAATCATTCTCAACACACTCTCTGGAGCTCTCTAGACTTCTAGCAAGTTCTCTCAAGTTCCTAATTCGTGCTAAGAGCCTTTGTAAGCATTCTTAGCCTTCCTAGACTAAAAGTCAAAGCCGTCGTAAGTAAGCTTTGACTTAGGGGCTGTTTGGTAGCCTCTGAATGGTCATTAAGAGACTACCTCTTGATGGAACCATTAAGAATTTTACCAATGAGAAGATAGAAGAATGTGACATGTGTTGATTTACCATTAAGAGGTAGCATCTGAATAGTCATTAAGAGGCTACCAAACAGCCCCTTAGTGATTTATCACTAATGGTCCAGCCATTTTTTGAATTGAAAGTGGCTATGAGTTGGTAATTATGTGGGTAATAAACCCTTAAAAGGGCACCCTCTGATTTCCACTCTAACTTGGTCAATTGCCGGGTCAAACTTAATATTAAAAAGTCAACAGAAAGCTATTTTGCAAATAAACTCATAACTAACAATGCAGAGGTTATGGCACCTGTTTTAACACTAATATAACTTGGTAATTAATGTAAGAACATGTCTAGGCATGTTTAACCCGACAATTCTGAGTTTAGGCTCGGTTCGGAACCGAAAGTCGCAAAAGAAGACTTTTGCTTTGGCTTTCAGTTCTGACCCGATTAACTTAGTTTAGATATGCCTTAGGGTTCCATTAGGACCGTATTACATGTAAGTATAACCCTCTGAGATTATACAATGTGGTTCCTTTGTAATCCGAATCATTTGCATGTTTCCGTTAAATGCTTAATTGTTGACCATTATGCCCTTTTGACACTAAAACGAGATTTTTGAAAATGTGAGAGGACAAAAACCTTTATTACTGATTTATAAACATGTCCTAAAAATATGACATCAGTTTGAGGTCTAAATTAAGAGTTATGCTCAATATCGTAATTTGAAATCTTTTTATTAATTTAACGGCATTATTAGCATAAAGCCTATTTAAACCCAAATTTCGACACCAAACTTTTTACCCACTGATGTAATATAATATTTTGGGATTTTTGAAGATTTTTATTTATTTTTAAACTGATCATAATGTAGAGTTCTTGCCTTGATTCGGTAATTGACGGTTATACCCTTTTTGCTAATAAAATGAGTTTTACATAACATTTTGATACCAAACTTTTTGCTACTGATTTTGTATAATAAATAAAATATTTTAAGCCTTCTGGACTGATAAAAATCTCAGCTTTCCTTATATAACCTGAAAATCGCCAAAAAACTGACTTTTTACGCGTTTTAAACGCATAGTATGGGTTAAAACTATTTTTGACACATAAGGCTTAACACCTACTGATGTTTTAAGTAAATTTTTATACTTTAACAATAAGTAAAAGTTTTGTACTCAGATTTCCAAATTTGACCTTTAAAGTTTATGTGAAATAACCAAAATGCCCTACGGCGCATAGTTTGGTTATAAATGATAAATTTCACATATATACAATACCCTACTAATATGACTTGCAAAAATAATTATTTTTACTGATCATTTTTTACCAGAACCTCAGATTAATATTTCACCTCTTTTATAACCTTTAAAATGACCAAAATACCCCTACGGGGCTTAATTTGATTTTAAATATCACAACATATTTAAAGCATATTAACTTATGAAACCTGTATATGGCTCATTTGGTTACCCGTTATGCATTTTTCACGTTTGGTATGGTTTATGTGACTAGTTTGCATAAATTAACGGAAACGGGTCAAACCTTGTCATTTTTGCTTCAAAATCCAGAATGTATTTAGTTTACCCATATTATACAAGTCTTCATACTTGTCGGGTCTAAATCACATTCTAATCCGGTCTTCGCTTAATCTCGCGTTTTTAACCGTAAACCTTCTTTAAAACTAACCGGTCTAAGTTTAAACTTAAGTAAGACCCGTTAAGAATCTAATAGGTTATTAAAACCTTCGTTCCAGATTTAGGAACCCAGTAAAAGATATTTGCAGTTGCAGGATAAATTTGTATAATTTGCTCAGGTAAATACTTTTAACTTATTTTCTCTTATACGGGCTTGGGATACGGTATATAAAATACCGCTTGGTCGGGTATTAAAGCCTTTGGGGGGTTAATGACCATGTCCTGGATATTCTCGGCTCATTCATTGAAATGGCCACGACTTAAGCACGGGGTGTAGGCATACACCTGCCGGTGCGTATGTAAAATGATATACCTACCTGTTCGAGAATAACTCGCCGTAGGTTATATTATGTGGTGTGTCTATTAATCTTTAACTCGGTATTCAACCCGGGTACTGAACGTATAATAAACATATAATTCTTTTACAAGATTATTTTGAAATAATTAGCCCAAGTTATAAAAGATTATTTGTGCCTTGTGCATTTAAATCAATTTTCTTAAACAACTTTTCCAAAAGTGTCGGTTAATTGTATTTACTAGTGTAAACTGACGTATTTTCCAAAAGGTTAAGTGCAGGTACTATACGAAATAGGCTGGCTACTCCTGAGTGAATAAATAAAGAAGTCTTGGAAGCTTTGTCACTTAAAAATCTGTTGAACAATATTTCCTATGTTTTGATCCGCCTGTGGATCCTTTTGCATTCCGTTTGTAATACTCATGATACTTTCATTCGGTTTATAATATTATTACTTTTAGACTTCCGCTGTGCATTGAACTGTGTTTATTGACTATGATGATATCAACTACGTCACGATACTCCCCACCGGGCCCACCGGTAATACGTGGAAATATCGGGGTGTGACAACCGTTGATCAAGTTCTCTTACAACAATAATTATCATGCTAGCATCAATATGGGGCCTTTTGAAGCTTTATACGGTCGAAAATGTCGTTCACCTATCTGTTGGAATGAGGTCGGTGAAGCTCAGCTTGCTGGACCTGAACTCATTCTGGAAACAACTGACAAAGTCAAGAAAATTCACGATAATCTTTTGACAGCTAGAAGTCGTCAAAAGAGTTATGCGGACATTCGACGCAAGCCCTTGGAATTTCAAATCGGAGACCATGTCCTACTCAAGGTATCCCCTTGGAAGGGAGTGGTGAGATTTGAAAAGAAAGAAAAACTTGCACCACGATACGTTGGACCATTTAAGATTGTTGAAAGAATCAGAAAGGTTGCCTACCGACTAGAGCTACCTCCTGAACTTGGGAATATTCACCCAACATTCCACGGGTCCAATTTAAGGAAGTGTTTAGCCGATATGAATCTCCGCATGCCCCTCGACGAAATTCAAGTTGATGACACAATGCACTTTGTCGAGAAACCTATGGAGATAATGGACCGTGAAGTCAAGAGACTAAAGAACAAACAAATACCAATAGTAAAAATTTGCTGGGAGTCCAAATGTGGCCCAAAGTTTACTTGGGAATGTGAGGACCAAATGAAGGCGAAATATCCACATTTGTTTTCACAAGTTTCCTCTAGTTAAAATTTCGGGACGAAATTTCCTAAAGTAGGGGAGACTGCAACATTTGTGCTCTTGTAAACACTGTACGATGTAGAAAAATTTCTAATATCAATGAAACAATGTGTTTTGATCCCAATACTTTTTTGTTTATGTATGACAATTTCACGTTTCAATCCTAGTTCGATTTCAAGCTCTTAATTACTTTTTGGAAAGTTATACGCAAACAATTATGTAAACGTAATCAATTTAATGCGACATACACTCCTGAACTGTGACATAATCTTAACATACCTTAAATAACCTTTACATAACTTAGAAATAAGTTTTGAAGGGTTTGGTATGGCAAAAAGAAGTTTATTCAATCATAGGGACTATTTGCGACAAACTGCAAAAGTCTGTCAATTCGCATAGCAACGTACACTCCGGAACAAGATCATAAGCTAAACATACCCTAAATACCATTTACATAGCTTAGAAATAACTTTTGAGGGGGTTCGATATGCGAAAATACGCTTCTTTGATTATAGGGACTAAAATCGTCAAAACTGCGAAAGTATGCAAATGCGTGCATATCTTGCGTTCTGACCATATCCGGACATCCAAAAATTTTTATAATCACTAGGATATTGTATTTTAGTGATGGGAATACAAAAATACCATTCGGCGCATAATTTGGATCGTTTTCGCGTCCGTTCGAGTTTCGTCGTAATTAACCGAAAAACGTGATCGTACGACCAAATGAACCGACATCCGCTATATTTCCAAGCATATTTCAAGTCCCCTATGCTTTAACATCCTTGTAGAGCATTGAAATTGGGTTAACGAGGGTTAAACGCGTCGAAAAACAAGTTTCGGAGCCGGAGGGACCTGTTTTGACAAAACTGAAACTTCAGACCAGCAGACTGGCTGGCGGGCCGCGAGCCCGGAAGCCATATGGGTCACGGGCCTCGACTGAAGATGCTGGCAGAAACCAGATTTTCATTAAACAGCCTGCTGTCCTTGTTTTTAATCCGAGTTTTTTATTATTGTGGGCTATTTGTGTGCTCAACAAGGCTTAAATTCCTGGCTTAACACTTGTAATAATCTTATGCTTCCTTGGGCAATACACAAAACACTTGGCAAGATCTAATGGTTCAAGAATTCCTATAAATAGCAAGCCCCATCTTCATTCCAACTTGCTCATTTTCATTCTCTTCTCTCTAAGCTCTGAATTGAGGCAACCACACTTGTTGGAGGCCTCATACGTGAGCATTCTTAGTTATTTTTCCATCCTAGAGCACTTGTAAGTGTTCTTCCTTAGCTTGTTTATTTATTTCAAGCTAAAAGTCAAACAGTGTTTGACTTTCAGCTTTGACCATGATTTGGTCAAGTCAAAGTTCAATTGAACTTTGCAACATGAGCGTAATCACGATGGTTATAGTCCCTTGTGACTATACCTACTAATTACCACGTTGACTAGTCGAAGTGACGAGTCAAAGTTTCGGTCAAAATGCATGATTATGTGCATTTTGCGACGAAACTATTTTCGGGTATCAAAACACTTTTTTTTATATCAAATTAGTTTTCTAACTTAGTTAAACATGTTTTAACATGTTTAACTCGTCATTTCTAGTTTTAGTGCTTGTTTAGGGTCGTAAGTCAAGCGATCTTGACAACCGCTTAGACTTTTGAACTCGACCCGTTTGGTCAATCATTAGGATCCGACCAAACATATATTGTGACCATAGTTGTATTGGGAATAACCTTCCGAGGAAAATGAGCAAAATGCCCTTTTTAAGCATTATTTCAATTTAAGCATATGTAACCCAAATTTTGACACTTAAACTGATTATGCAACATTATGAAACATGTTTAGGCTTATAAGACTTATTATAGGACTAGTTAGACCATCCGAATGCGCATTTGCGCAAATGACGCGTTAAAGTAGCGTAAACTACCTTAACGGGTCAAAACGGGTCAAAAGCACTTCAGATAGGTTTCAAATCAGAATGTAGGCTTTGTTAAACCGTATGATATGAGTTCCAACACTCATTTGGTTTACAAGGCCTCATTCTACCCGATCTCCTGATTTAGTCGCCGATTTATTAACATAATGATTCCATACTAGGTGCCACTTGATTCCTTGATTTCCGAGCTTTGTTAGTTCACTTAATCGAGGATACTTGCAATTGTTTTGGGGTGATTCATATGTGCTAAAACTATTTCGAGTTTTCAAAAAAAAGTACTATGGTTTATATTAAACACAACGATATCAATAATGTAGACGAACTTGTTGGTGCGTTGATACATCACACGAATGACATTCATTAGCTTTGGCCAAGCCGACCAGTAGTATGTTATGTACCATAGGATCTGACAAATCCCGTTATCAGACTATCACCATGGTTATGGGGGTAATGTGGGTAACGACAGAACCTGTTATTTTAACAAACCTTATGGTGGTTTGTTAGTCGATTAAAGATACCCTTTGTTGGTATAGACGAGTCACACATGTTTGAATGTATTCAACTAAAACGACCAAAAGTTAGTTTTCACAATTAAAACACAGACGATTGAACGATGGTTTATGACACGAACGATTGAACGATGGTTTATAACACGAACGAATGAACGATGATTTCTAACACAAACGATTTGAATGATTTGTTTTGATAACCCGAACGATTGATAACACGGACGAATTGAACGATTTTGAACGATTGGTTTATGGTAAGTGATTAGATAATGGGACGGATGTAATGTGATAAAAGCATGGCAGATACGCCACTGGTACTTCTTATATATAAGTGCTTTTATCATATTACATTCCATGGCATTATTTAGTTCACTTGGACGAACGATTTCAAATGATGTCACGCAACGATGTTTACTAAAGGATATAAACCATACAAGTTTTCTTACGAGAGGATTTCCTACTTGGTTTACAAAAGCAAATGTTTTGGGTCAAGATTCATGGCAACGAGTTTTTTTTACAAACATATAACCACTTGTTTTAGTTGGTTAATCATATTGCAATACAAAACAATTTTCAATACACAGTTTTCAATTATTGACTCTAGTAGTAGTACGAGGTATTGCAATATGTATACAAGCCATGAATTTGACATACACACAAAACCTATGTACTCACCGGAATTTTTATGTTGTCTTTATTTTCACATATGTTTCAGGTGTTGTTGTTTGATGATCATGATGATTAACGTAGGATGGGACGCGGGCCTTAGTGACATAAAACATGAAAGACAATATGTTTAAACTCGTTTATTTACTTTCAAGACAATGTTAAACAAATATTAATTAAATAAAACATAACTTAAAATCTATGTGTTGTGAAACAATGATTCTATCATGACACTCCCTGACGTTTCCGCCGCTGTTTTGTTGTTTTAATTCGGTCTGGGTGTGATAACTGGAGCGATACTACAATGCGAGGGTGCACATATTTACGTACACTCCAGGAGAATGCGTGTTTAGGGACAACGAAGCCTCTAATGCCGAGCGTCCTGGAAAATTAGCACCCAAATGGGAGGGCCCATACTTAGTTCATGAGGTGCTAGGAAAGGGGGAGTACAAACTGCACACTTTAGGATCACCAACTTGGAAGCTGTTTGATGCCCGCACCAAGATCACCAACTTGGAAGCTGAGGTTGCAAGCTTGAAGGAGAAAATTGAGGAAGCTAAATCTGATAGAGAGCGCGCTGAGGTCCAACAGGCTAACCCTCTTATTTCTTATACTTCTGTATTGTTAGAAATATTCTAACTTAGATTTTTCTAATGCCTTGTAGGTTAACTTAAATGCGCAGATCCTGAGTAAAGACAGGGATCTGGCTGGCAAGGATGTAGAGATTGCAGAGTTGAAACGCATGTTGTTTGAGGCGCATGAGAAGAATGAGTCATTAGAAATAGATCTGGCCGCGGAAAAGGTGAAGGTTGATACTGCCGAAGAGGCACGCAAAGTGGCCGAAGAGGCGCACAACATCAGTACTTCAGCCTTGAATGTGGCGCAGACCAATTATGCTGAAGCTCAATCTATTATAGATACACTTATCTCGGAATCGGAATGGATGCGGAACCACGGAGTAGCTGCTGTAAGTATTTTCCTTTTTCGCCTTAGATTATCATAATTTGTTTTTACTATCTTGTTTTACAATCTCTCACTTGGATAGGTTGCTAACTCCATCCTGAATGCAACGGAGTTGGACAAAGCAGTTGCTGCGCTCACAGATGTTGCGCGTGCCGTTGGGCATCGTGGTGGTTATCTTGAATGCGCTCAACATGTTGAAGAGGCGTTGCAGCAACATTTCGGGACTCGCCACTGTTCTGTGACTGACCAGGTTGATGAGATGCTGGCCCAAGCTGAAGAGGTTTATGATCACCTATCCTTGCCAGTCATGGAGTTGGTCACAGAAGTTCTAAGACATGATGATTACGTGGCGCGATTGAAGTCCAACCTTGTGGCTCCAGAGACCGTTGAGTTGTCTGATGAAGAAGAAATGGCTGGAGGTGGTGGCGAAGAGTAGACTGTAGGATGTTTTGGTTGTAATGCCTTGTAACTTTTTGTGACTTTTAAGTATGTAAACGGTGCGCGGTTGCGCTTTCATGAATGGAATTAACTTTGCTTTGTATCTTGTCTAGTGTTACAATTATTGCATTGTTCTTAGAAACTTTGTTTAAGTTAGCGCGAATAAATGTAAGTGTGGCTCGTTTTGAGTGTTGTTACCCGGCCTCACGCTATGTTCGCGGAAACCTTGGAGGGTTAACTCAAGAGCTCGTAATTTACTGAAGTGTTTTCGTGCTAATCAAAAGTTTATCATGCATTTGTAACTTAGAAAAAACAAAATGTAAAATCATGAAATGTAGACAACTTTTGCATTAAATGACGAGCCACACTTACATTTATTCGCGCTAACTTAAACAAAGTTTCTAAGAACAATGCAATAATTGTAACACTAGACAGGATACAAAGCAAAGTTAATTCCATTCATGAAAGCGCAACCGCGCACCGTTTACATACTTAAAAGTCACAAAAAGTTACAAGGCATTACAACCAAAACATCCTACAGTCTACTCTTCGCCACCACCTCCAGCCATTTCTTCTTCATCAGACAACTCAACGGTCTCCGAAGCCACAAGGTTGGACTTCAATCGCGCCACGTAATCATCATGTCTTAGAACTTCCGTGACCGACTCCATGACTGGCAAGGATAGGTGATCATAAACCTCTTCAGCTTGGGCCAGCATCTCATCAACCTGGTCAGTCACAGAACAGTGGCGAGTCCCGAAATGTTGCTGCAACGCCTCTTCAACATGTTGAGCGCATTCAAGATAACCACCACGATGCCCAACGGCACGCGCAGCATCTGTGAGCGCAGCAACTGCTTTGTCCAACTCCGTTGCATTCAGGATGGAGTTAGCAACCTATCCAAGTGAGAGATTGTAAAACAAGATAGTAAAAACAAATTATGATAATCTAAGGCAAAAAAGGAAAATACTTACAGCAGCTACTCCATGGTTTCGCATCCATTCCGATTCCGAGATAAGTGTATCTACAATAGATTGAGCTTCAGCATAATTGGTCTGTGCCACATTCAAGGCTGAAGTACTGATGTTGCGCGCCTCTTCGGCCACTTTGCGTGCCCCTTAGGCAGTATCAGCCTTCACCTTTTCCGTGGCCAGATCTATTTCTAATGACTCATTCTTCTCATGCGCCTCAACCAACATGCGTTTCAACTCTGTAATCTCTACATCCTTGCCAGGCAGATCCCTGTCTTTACTCAGGATCTGCGCATTTAAGTTAACCTACAAGGCATTAGAAAAATCTAAGTTAGAATATTTCTAACAATACAAAAGTATAAGAAATAAGAGGGTTAGCCTGTTGGACCTCAGCGCGCTCTCTATCAGATTTAGCTTCCTCAATTTTCTCCTTCAAGCTTGCAACCTCAGCTTCCAAGTTGGTGATCTTCGTGCGGGCATCAAACATCTTCTTATTTTCATTTTCACAGGCCAGCTGCCATTCCTTCCGCTCTTTGGTAAGAAGATCTTCACAAGCCTGGAGTTTGCTCCTCAAACCCTCACGCCCCCACTCCTTAGACTTTTTCTCTTTGTCAAAAGAAGCTTTTTCTTCTTGGAATTTAACCATCTTCTGCTCAAATTCCTTAGCCTCAGTGGACAGGCACTCACGATACTTATCCCAGCTGGCACACTCCCGGTGTATTGTTCGCCAGTCGCGCAACATCTGATGACCGGTAGTAGAAGTATTGGCCTCGCCTATAATGTATGCACGGTACAAACTCTCAGGGTTACGCGCCCGCTGACGATTCACCTCCCTCGGAGGAAAGGTTCCCAGAAACCAATCCCTGCATGCCCCAATGTCCACAAAAGTGTCCTTTTGTTTCAAGCTCCATTCTGGGACATGTTTCTAGTCGCCACGCTCCTCAGTATAAGTCTTATAGTAAATATCCCCCAAGGTGTCTTCCGCACCAATGGGGGATCGTGGCCTTTGGATTTTTCTTGGGTCACCCTTCTGACCAGCCACGCTAGAGTCGCCGACATCTGTACCAGTAGTAGTGGCGGAAGTATCCTTCTGAGCCACCTGCGCCTGTACGTTAGAAGCAGACCCCCTAGCAACATTTTATATTTGTGCAGTTTGGGTGGGGGCGTCATGCTGCGCGACTGGACTAGCAGTATAAACCTCCGGTCCTTTGTTTTTAATGGGCTGGTCAAGCCCAGTAATGTGCACGACCTCCGGACCTTGCGCTTTATCGTGAATGGTTGTAGCAGCGGTCTCGGTTTCCTTCAAAATATCATTGTCATGGATATCGCCCGCAGGCTGCTCAACTCTCTTCTCCACCTCCTTCTCAGGAATGATCTTTAGAGGGATAATAGTAAACTTGGTCTTTTTAACCTCTGTTCCTTGGTCTTAACCTTGGGCTTCTTCAGCGCCTTTGAAAGGAAAGGGTATTAAAAATTCACTAAGGCAAAAGATGGAAACGTTAAAACATTTACCTGGTGAGAATTTATACAAGGTCCGCAACCTCCCTTGTTTCCCTATAGGCTTGGTTGCAACAGCTTTCTGCGCTAGTGGAGTTGTAGCAGCCGCCTCTTCACGAGACCTTTTTCTCACCACCATCTTGGCAGCTTCCTCTTCAACTTCTTCTTCTTCCTCTTCCTCACGAATGGAAGAAGGGGTGGTCGCGCTTGACTCGGGAGCCCTGGATCCTGCGCTCCCTGAGCTTTTCGATGCAGCTGCGTTGATCTTCGGCTTCTCGCCTATATGAAATAAACCCTCCAATAAATCATTGGCCACAGCATAATCTTCAAGGTTACTCTGTCGAAAACAAAGAGTACCTTTTTGAGGGATCTCAGCAGTCGCATGGCCACCTCCCGCCATCTTGCTGGTCGCGCCAGCTTTGACAGTCACCTTCTTCTTGGTTGCAGTTTTTTTCTTCATCGCGGCCTTCTTAGGATTCTCTTCAGGATCTATCCCTAGGTCGTGCAGAACACCTATAAATATTTTAGATCATGAACTTAGCTCTTCATTCGACGAGCCTACGAACTCATCGCTGGAAAGATAAAGAATCTCTTTCCCAGCGGAAGTCACGCCTCGCAAGGGCCTTCGTTTGGGAAGTCGCGCACCTTCTGTTGCAATGGGAGGACTATCAAAGCTCCCCGCTGGAGGATACATGAAGTTGTTCTTAATCTGTTCGTACCAGAAGGGTTCACCGTCACCTAAGGGTCGCACACCCATTGCCCCACCGAAAGTAGGGAATGCACTCTGATAGAGCTCAGCAACTACATAAAAAAATAACAATCAGGCGCAAGTGTTCCCAAAAGAAAAAGACAACAAAAATATCATACATACCTTCATCGTTAAACATCAAAACAGGCACTTCTTCACTACGCTCCGACCACTTATCGCTCATCCCCGCCGCAAACAAAACATGCTCTCCAAAAACCCGGTTGGGGGTAGCTGTCAACCTCATATACCAATCTTCTGATTTCGGAATATGAAGTTCTTCTTTCTCGATCTTATCAGACTCTCGGAAAATCATGGCAATTGGCATAACCTCTTCACGTATGAAAAAGAACTTCATCTTCCAATCATGGAAGCTCTTTGATGGGTTTATCAGTATTTTCTTTGCGCCACCAAGACCAAAGGAATAAAACCCCATGTTCCGGATCAACTGGTAGAAGGCCCTAAATTTATTAACGGAGGGCTCTAGTTCCTATGATCGGCATATGAACTCAAAATGACGGATCCTCACCATCCCCATCGGATTGAATTAGGAGATGTGAAAACCATAAAAATATAAAATCGCGGCCATGAAGTGGGTAGCCGACAGTCAGAAATTACCATCAATAAAGAAGCCGGCAAATAGAGTGATATAGCCGAGTGGTGCGTCAGCAGCTGTCAGGCCTTGTTGGGGATAACGAGCATCCCACTCGACTGGAAACTGGAATCCCCGAACAATCTGCTTAACCAGGCCCTGGTCCCATTTGAGAACAGGAAGCGGACCAGTACCTTCCTCAATAGAAATAACTTCTTCTTCAGCTATGGTATGAAGAACTGAGAAATAGATGAAGATCTTCTGAAAGTTCTGGAAAAAACTTGAAGATGATCAAGAAATCTCTGAAGATTTGAAGATTCAAAGAAGATCAGAGAGAATAAGATAGAGAATTCAAAGATGCAATGTCAATTCTCTCTCTATCTTCGAATATATATACCCATCGCATTTAATATGATGGGTAACCATGCTGAACGCACCGCGCGCGTACACAATCAGAGACCGCCACGTAAGGCGGGATTTCCGAGGTGATGGTTACCACGCGCGTGTGGGTTTCACTCGCCTGACAGCAGACGAACCACCAGAGTGACAACATGATGATCGCCGTGTCAGCAGTCAACTCAAGGGTCGCTATCAACGACATTAGCACCAACCTGTCAGGATTCAAATTTCTAGGAGTTTCTTGCCTAATTTTAAAAGAAACTTCATGATGAAGACATCAAGAGTTGCGCCGCATGCATCATCACTCAATGATCATGCGCCCCATCTCTCATGAGCAAGAAAATAAATAAATAACAAGTTAAAACACCAAGCACATAGAAATAAGACCTTTCAAGAAACAAGTCTGATAGTCGTGCCATAGTAATTGCCAAACACTTACTCGCGCGCCGGCTACCATGACTTAGAAAATGCTCAAAAACCCAACCCACTTAATTCTTTTTTCTGAATCCAGAGCTCCAACCATCTACTTCGCGCATGGAAGCAGCACTGGACTGGGTGGACTTGAAGGGGTATGGTCCCAAAAAGCCGCACGGACCAATCAGGTCGTGCGCGAGACCACACTCCTAATACATTAATCTGAAAAGCCCACAGACCCCGTGCCGACTAAATAGGCAAAACTTAGGTCGCACGCAAGGTCCATGCAGGGTTAAAGCTCAGATTCTACACTTTGCGTCCTGAATGAAAGCCCTCACTCCCTGGACCCTGCGCCGGCTATATGGATGTGTCCTAGTGGCCACGAGGGGACAGGAGCGCAGGTACATTCTGGTTAGTACGAAAGGTACAAGTGGAAAAGGAATTAGCCAATCAGCGTCCAACAGGCTGTATCCTATTGTGATCAACGAACAACAATCGTGCAGGAGACAAAAGGGTACATAAGGACGCCTATGTGGCTTCAATCATGAGGCAGCCACACTTGCCCCATGATCTCAACTCACCTGTTGATGTCAGGGAGACAATAAGGAAGATAACCCAGAAACGTGGCTCCACTCAAGGCGCGCCAGCTCTGGTGACCTTCTAGAAACGCTAACGGTCGCCATAGAAGAGATAAAAAGGATATTCCTTGTTGTCGACTCAAGGCCCATCAGCCCATCTCCTTATACACTACTCCGGCTATAAATAGGGACCTTCATGTACAGGTTTATTGATTATGTTCTCTATTCTTTCACTCTTAAACACACACTTATTTCCTCAAAACAAATACTTATTCTCATGCCGGAGAGTGGTTAAGAGGGAAACCCCCATATTCCCCTCTTAACGAGCTTAACGGGGTGTTGATTGTTTTGCAGGAAGGATCAAGGCTTAGCTCAGGAAGGATTAAGAAGATTAACCACTATGGTCGAAACTTAAACCAAACTAATAAACATAAAATTAGTTACGTGTTTCTTCACAGGGGAAGCAGAAAGATCTTCATCAAATCTAGATTCAGAGCTAATAAATCTTGTTAGAAACTTAAGGTGGATAAAGGGACCCTCAAAAATAAATATCATTGGAAACCCTGAAGAAGGTGTTAGAACAAGATCAACAACAATGCATGATTATCTTCATGCAGGATTTTTAAGCATGATAGAACCAAAACTGTCAATGAAGCACTCAGAGATCCAAACTGGGTAAAAGAAATGCAAGAAGAACTTGACCAGTTTGAGAAAAGGCAAGTGTGGAACCTGGTACCCAAACCAAATAACAAATTTGTCATAGATTCAAAATGGGTATACAGAAACAAATCTGATGAACAAGGAATCATAACGAAGAATAAAGCAAGATTTGTTGTCAAAGGGTAATGTCAATAAGAGGGAATTGACTATGATGAAACTTTTGCACCTGTAGCAAGGCTGGAAGCTGTAAGAATTTTCGTTTTTATCAAAATATTTTAAGGTTTATCAAATGGATGTCAAATGTGCATTCTTAAATGGTAAGATTGAGGAAGAAGTATATGTACCACAACCTGAAGGGTCTGTTGATCCAAAATTTCCAAAGGATGTCTATAAATTAAACAAAAGCTTGTATGGGTTGAACAAAACCTAAAGCCTTGTATGTACCACAACCTGAAGGCTTTGTTGATCCAAAGCTCCAAGGGCTTGGTATGAAACTCTTTCAAACTTCTTAATCAAATATGGTTTCACCAAAGGGACAACAAATGCAACATTTTTCTTAAAACAAACTAAGGGCACACTTTGTTGGTTCAAATATATGTTTATAACATCATATTTCGATCAACCAACTCTAGTTTTTGCAAAAAGTTTGAAAAATTAAAGACCAGTCATTTAGAAATGAGCATGATGGGTGAGGTGAGTTTCTTTCTAGAAGTAAAACAAGAATCTGATGTTATATTTTTAAGTCAATCAAAATATGTTAGAATAATTCTAAAGAAATACTCACTAGAAAATAGCTCATCACCAAAAACTCTAATGGCCACGGGAAATAAACTGGTTTCTAATCTGGATGGTAAAAATGTAGATAATAAAACCTACAGAGGTATGATAGGATCCTTGTTGTATCTAACTACTAGCAGACCATATATAATGTTTTCAACATGTTTTCTAGAAAGATACCAGTGCAATCCTAAAGAATCTCATTTAAAGGCTGTGAAAAGAGTTTTTAAATATATAAAAGGAACATATGACCTTGGTTTACCTATACTACTATATTAAAGAAACTGGGTTTTCTACCCTTTTGGTCATTTTACACATGTATAAATTTTATAGCATTACGTACAAGAGAATACAAGCTGTTTAAGAGGGGGTAAACTTGCCCATTCTTCAAAAATTTAAGACACTTTAGGGGTATTTTAGGTATTTTGGCACATGTGTAACTATAATATTAAGATAAATATTAATATGACATATGAAGAGTCTAAGTTTAATTGATTAAATTTATTATGAGTTAAGATCATGCTTTTTTCAATTAATAACAAGAACTCCAAATT
>JARYGA010005921.1:0-63260 GCA_030545235.1 Helianthus tuberosus
AGACTTTCCAAAAGATAAATCTGGTAGTCGCGTCGTAGTGACTGATAAATAGCTACACGCGCGCGACTCACCAAGATCTAGCATGCATTTTTCTAACCCAGCATTTCCTTTTTCTAAGTCCAGAGCTCCAACAACTCACGTCGCGCGTGATGCAGCACTGGACTAGGGGGACTTGAAGGGGTATGGTCCCAAAAATGCCGCACAGACCATTCTGGTCGCGCTTTGGATCATACTCCTTAATCACTTCGGTGATCAATCATTAGACCCCGTGCGGGATGATCAAGCAGAACATGGTCTCGCGCGAGGTCCAAGCAAGAGATAACACCAACTTCTATACTTAGCATTCTGAATAAGAGCCTTCGACTCCTGTAGCCCCGCTCGGGCTACTAACGTGCTCAGCAAGGGTCGCGCGGGAGCCAAAGAGCAACGCTACTTCAGAAGGTACTAAAGGTACAAGTGGCAGAAGGGCGAGCCAATCAGCGTCATCCGGGCTGTGCTCCATCGTGCTCCAGGATCGTCTGACGTGCAGGAGACAGATAGTACACAAGGTCGCTTATGTGGCACCAACCAGGGGGCGGCGACATCTGCCCCATGATCTCCACTTACCTGCTGATAACAGAGGGACAACAAGGTTGACAACTAAGACACATGGCTCCACTCAAGGTGCGCCAGCACCAGAGAGCTTCTAGAAGACACTAACGGTCGACACCAGTGAGACAAAGAGCATATCCTCTAAGTTATCCCCTTTCGGCCCAAGGCCCATCAACCCATCTTCTCTTACACTCTCCGGCTATAAATAGAGACCTTCAGGCACAGGTTAGAGATTCTATTCCCTCTACTCTCACACTTAACACACAATTAACTCCTCAAAGCAGATACTTATTCTCACGCCGAAGTCTGGTTAAGACGAAAACCCCCATATTCCCCTCTTAACGAGCTAACGGTGTTCTGTTTTGCAGGATTAACGGATCGATCGGAGCTCAGAAAGTAATTAACCCTAAAATTAGTTCAGTGTTTCTTCAGTTATGATTCCTTTAACTCAAAATTACATCCAAGTTAAATTTCATTCAACTAGAACAATTCACTATTTACATCTATCTATAAAGTGTTCCTAATTGTTAGCTGTTTATAAAACAGCGGTTATAAAGACAAACGTTTTGTTAGGATCTGAGGCTCTCATGATTGTGTTTGTTTATGAGATTTGAACAAATCAAATAGATATGAACAGTTTTAAGTGCAGCGGAAATGAATAACAAACTTTGTAAACACAATAAAAGCAGAATATAGTTTGATAAACAATTGCTTTTCATAGAGTCGAAAGATTACATCAAAAGCAAAAGGTTACAATGCAGGCTTACAGACTAAACTCCCCCTCAGCCTGATACTTTAGAATTGGTTGCACAAGATGAAAGGATTAAATTGAGGAGAAGAACTCTCTCAAGAAAAATCAAATATAACAGTACAGAGTACTGTCATATTTATAGGCAAACCAAACTACTGATGTACCTCAGCTGACGTCACCATGAAAGTGACATCTAACAGCCTAACAACCTATAAACACTGGTCTATACAAACTACTGATGTCTAACAACTGATTGATAATAAAATACAAAACAAGTCTAACACTGTTCACGTTCCACTGTTGTGGCCTAAGCACTGATTACTTGATCATCAGTGCTTTCTTCAAAAGGTGATCAGTCTTTGAATGAGCAGTGCTTGGGTCTTCAGCAGTACTTAAGAGACAGCAGTAGATAGAGCTCAGTATTTGCCTTTTAGCAGTCTTTAGCTGTTTCATCAGTGTTTGGTTCATCAGTTGTTCTTCAGAGCAGTACTTAGAGTGTATCAGCAGATAGATAACCACTGTCAAGGGGAGAGCTTAGAGTAACCGTCTGCTTATTGTGAATCCACTGTTGTGACCAGGTTTTGGCTTTACATTATCTGTTCCTCTGGTAGGGTTCAATCCCAACAATCTCCCCCTGGAACAGATAATGCCAAAACCTGTCATTATTCTGGATCTTTATTACTCATCAGTAGTTCCCTTGCTTTTCTTTTAAATTCTTCTTCAAATGCTTTGGAACTTGTATCATCTTCATCCCTGCACAATGTAAGTGCAAGGAGATCCTGCAAATCTTGAACACTAAGGCCTAGTGCTTCTATCCTTGATATGTACTTCACATCTCCATTGGATCTGACTATAGTCAATACGTGGGTCTTTTGGTCAGACATCCACTTTAGTACTTTTGAACCCAATGGATTTCTCGGCAGAGATTTATTTAGAGATGAGCTTTGGGATATTGGCCTTGAGAAAAATTGTAAAGCAGTATCCTGAACTTCAGACATTCTTTTGAAAGCTTCTTCTATGACTTCATTTGCTGCAGCTATATCTTCTGCAACCTCTTTGTCAATCAGCTCTTGTCTTTGTTGTTGATCAAGCTCACTGTCTGGGATATCTGCTGAACTATGTGGTGATGCAGGTTTGGTTAACACCTTCTTAAAAATGTTTTGAAGCTTTTCTGAGCTCTCTTCTTTTAGACCCATTTTCTTGATGGCTTCTGTGAAGTACTCAGCTTCCTTTTCTTTAACCTCTTCACTGGTCAACTGTTCTTTTTCTTCTTGGTTTGTCACAAAAGCAGACCGGAACAGTGTTTTGAGGTTGTCTATCTGCTGTTCAAGCTTCATTCTTTGTTCATGCTTCTTTGAGGTGCTTGAAACATTTATCTTTCTTTTCTTTAGCCTTTCATAGGCTTCATCAGTCTGCTATTTTGACCATTTTGATATGGCTTCAGCAGTGTCCATTTTTGCATCCACCAGCTCCTTTTTCTTTCTCTTATACTCAGCAGTTAGGTCTGCAATGAGCTTTTTGTATTTTCTCCAGTTTGGAGCATTCTTCTTCTTTGTAGGATCATTCTTGATTTTCTCAATCCTTTCTGCCTCATGCTTTAGAGCGACTATTGGCCATTCTTCGAACTGTTGTTCTTTAGCAGGATAGAATTTCTCTTTCATGATGTAGGCTAGATATTGTTTTCTTAACTTTTCTTTTGATCAGCCTTTTCTTTGTTTAGGTCTTGTGCAAACTCTTCTATCTGCTTTACTTTTGTGAAGTAGAACTCCAGTCTTTTAGCAATGCCATCTTCGCTTAAACGTTCACGTTCACTCTCAACTTTAGCTCTTAGTTTAGCTTGCCTTGCCTTGATTTTGAGGTAATCATCCATATCATCTGGTGGCATGTAACCTATGAGTGAGGAGAATCTTCTTTTTGAAGGATCTTCTTCTGTATAGAATTGCCTCATCTCATTTTTGATAGCTTCAAGTTCCAGTGGATGTTGTGCAGCATTAGGATCATGTATACCCTCATCGGCAGAGATTGGCTTTCTTTTTCTGTTGAAGAGCTTTGGTTGTGATGTAGGGAAGGTGAGAGCAGTGGTGGATGATTGACTAACAACTGTTGAAACAACTGGTGTTTCAACTGCTGTTGTCATTACACCTGCTGATATGTCAGCAGATGTCTTCTGCTTTTGAGCAGGGGATGACGGTGGTGAGGTAGTTTTTGATAATGGTGATGGTGGTGGTGAATCATCATCTGATATGAGATTCCTTCTCCTTTTTAATGAAGAAGGGGCATATGATGTTTTGGGTGGATTAGTGGTTTGAATGATGGAGAGTGTCTGACAAACAACTGTTGAAACAACTGGTGCTTCAACCGCTGCTGTCATTACAACAGATGTTGCAACATCTGTTGTCTTCTGTTTTATGACAGGAGGCAGTGGTGATGGTGTGATTGTAGATGATGGTGGTAGAGCAGTAGTTGTAGTGGTGTGTGGTAGAGTGGTGTGTGTTGAAGATGTGTGTGTTGATGACATGGCAGCTGTTGGCTACTGACAGCAGTTTTTGTAACTA
Organism: Helianthus tuberosus; assembly: GCA_030545235.1. Classification (NCBI taxonomy): domain Eukaryota; kingdom Viridiplantae; phylum Streptophyta; class Magnoliopsida; order Asterales; family Asteraceae; genus Helianthus; species Helianthus tuberosus. The sequence continues at coordinate 3,898 of JARYGA010005921.1, forward strand.
CTGGTGTATCAGCTGTTTGACTAACAGGTTTTGAGACCTGTTTTTCTTTTTCTTTTTCTTTTTCAGGCTCAATACAAAGGCCATGTTCTATTCCCATTTTATTCATTTTTCCCATCAGCTTGATATTCTCCCCCTTTTTGGCATTATCTAAAGGGGGGTTAACAAGAAATGATATGGAAGAAGGAAATTTGCCAGAGGCGCTTTGAATGCTAGCCTTTATAGCCTTGATATCTGCTTGAGTGTCTTTAAACCTTGATTCCACCATGTTGGTCAGCATTTGTACTTGAATAGCATTCTTTTTATCAGCCATATGTTGCTGTTTTTCAAGCATGGGTTGAAAAATATTCCAAAGCTCATTTGCAGCAAATGCATGTTGTGCAGGTGCATGAGCAGTGGCTTGTGCTTTTTGAGCTTTTAAAATCTCTTGCACCATATTCTTTATTTCAGCAACTGAATCTTCAAGTTTTTCAACTCTGTCCGTCAATTCCTGATATTTTGAATCATCACCTACTTTAGTAGGATCATCTGAGTCCCCACCAGCAGTGGTTATATCAATGTTTGACTTAGGAACTGAGTCCCAAAAATCACCCATTGATGCCCCTTGTTCTTGGTACTGGGGACTTCTTTCTTCAGCACTTGATAATCCTTTGATGTTACTAGTGGTCAAAATAGGCTCACTAGTGGTTATCGATGGTGCTATAGAAGAAATTGCCTTCAAGGGAGTCTGATTAATGAAACAACTGGCCAAATGCAGATCTGTAGACCCAACATTTGTAGTTGCTGCTCCACTTGAATTACCACCGAGAGTTACTTGTAACTCAGGGGGTGTAACCTCCTCAATTGTTGCTGGGATAGCAGAAGTAGTAGCATCAGACCCAATCTCTTGTGGGGGTATACTCTCAGTGATAGGTGATAGAGAGGAACTGGTTTGTGTCTGAGCTATAGCAGCTGCATGCAACAAGGGTAACATGGATTGTGGCATTATGATTGGTGAGGGTATGAGAGTTGAAAGAGACATGTCCTTGGGATCAGGACTGAGGAAGATGGATCCGAGTGGATTCAGAGCTTCATATTGTGGTGTCCCTATGCCTACAACCTGATCCTTTTGTGAGGATGCAGGAGGAGTTTTAGGCAAAGGTGGAGATCTTTCTACCAACTGTTGTGAGGAAGTAGCAGCAGTGGTTTGTGGTGACTTTTGTGTTGTCACAGGCATTTCCTCTGGGATCTCATCTTCCAGAGTTGCCTCTGTTTTGGGTTTGGTGGGTTTTCTGGATGTTTTTCTTTTGGTCGTTTTGGTGATGTCAGGTGTGGGTTTCAAAGCAGTGGTTGTGCTGCTTTGATCACCTGGAGCAGTGGGCTCAGCAGAAGTTACCTGAGGATCAGTGGCAGTTTCTAAAGTTTGCTCAGGCACTTTTGCTTTTAATTTTATTGGTGCCATCATTCTTGAAAATGTTTCAATTGTTAGACTTTTTATTTGAAAATGGACACCTTGTTTGGGCAAATTTTCATCCTCTTTTTCAAATTTTTGTTTAAAGTAATAGCTTAGAAATCTTGGAAAAAGAAGAAATGATTTGCTATCAACATTCTTTACCATGTCATTGAAGATCTCCTGGGAGTAGTTGTAATCTTTATTGTTTAAAATAGCATAGCCCAGGCATTGAATCTTCAATGGTATTTCGTTAAAAGATGTTGTTTTATTTGAAACACACATCAAAAGTGTGTGAAATAAAAATCTGGGTGCAGACGGGAAATAACCTTTTTGTAAGGTATCTACCTTTGATTGTTCTCCATATCCCCTTTTCAGAAAATCAACTTTTAACTCGTTTTTGTCAAAGGAAGTTTTACCTTTCAGATCATCGAGTTTGAAGACCTCTGAGATTGATTGTGGGGTGATTTGAAATGCTTTACCCTGTATCGAGGAGTTAATGGCTATGACTTTATCGTCTTGTTTTTCAAGCGTCGCCTTTTTCCAAAACTCGCTCTGGGTTTGCAGATAGATGGGAGCATTTACTGTCAACAAAGTTTTGTACTTTCATGCAGATATTGTATCAATGATGGAGTCGAAAGTGTGGTTGTCTTTGAGTTTTGTGAGTAAACCCACATAGTTGTGAGATTGTTTGTATGGTATTTCGATGGGTTCTTCGACCGTTTGAGCGACCTCTTTTGAAGGTGGTGGTGATTTTGGTTTAGATTTTGATTTTGATTTTGTCATGTTTGCAGAGAAGAACGAAGAATGATTTTGAAGATTTTGAGAAGAAGGGTTGGAAACTGCTATGAGAAGAGAATTTTGGAATTCAATTCGACAGTGTAAAACCCTGTTTGAGGGTTTAGGGCAGGGTTTTATTTAGGGAAAAAGTGATCGCTGATGTGGCAGCGGTTATTATGATCTGAGGGCTAAAAACTGACCACGTGTCAAACACTGATGAAATGGATGAAGGATGGAGAACAGTTGTTTTAAGGGCCACTGACGTATCAAGCATCAGTGGTTACAATGGTAAAAATTGTGGACAGTGGATGATTTTTACTATCAGTGGATAGCATATCAGTGGATAGGACACTGATTGTGAATATCAGTGCTTGACAAGATAATGAAGGATCAGTGGTTAACTTTCAGCAGTGAACAGTATTTAGAGATCAGACGTCGGAACAAAACAGTGGTTAGGGTAAATGGTACAGACCTGAAGGACAAGTATTCCAGCAACAGTTTTGAGAATTTTCATTCAAGGTTTTGCCACATGTCAATTTTGAAGAACAGTGGTTTAGTATCCCAGATGATGAAAAACTTTTTGTTAAGACAACACATATTCGTTTAATATCTAATTAAAACATGAGTGTCCCAGTCAGCAATCAACCTTTGATAAAAGTTTAGGAACAAACCTGAGTAAGATATGATCTTAGACATATAAACCATTTCCTTCTGACCTATTCATGAGGGCAATAATACCAACAAAAATACGGTACTATTTTCTGACAGGAACTGAAACTATTGCCAACAAAAACAAGCAAAAGTTTCAGATATATTATTCCAAAAAAAATGAACAATATATCCTGGTTATTCGAGAAAATCCTTTGTATAAAAATGATTAAAGGATTTTCTGAGAACAGCATCAAAAGGATCTGGTAAATCTTCAATAAAATACGTAATCATATCACACTCAAGTTTATGAAACATGGTCAGTGGTTTGACAGCAGTTGGTAGAACATTCTGAATACATTTTGACCACTGTTTGGTACCATTTTCTTTGTCAGTTGAGTGCAATCATGAGGATTCATGGATAAATTTTTGAACATTTGTCTCATCCTCTTTGGAATTCATTCATGGGAAACTAAACCTTTTCCTGAACAGATGAATGCGCATAGTTGCTTAATTAACCATTATTACCCTAAAATTTAACTCATAAGTGTTTTATGTTTATACTCTTTTCTTTTGACTTCACAAGTTTTGAGACAAACACACTTCTGAGTTTTTGTGAATTTTCTTAATGTATTTTAACATAGTTGATTTTGTCCTTTTGAGGAACTCAACCTGTTTTCAACACATAAGATCTGAATGACTAAAGTTTTAATTTCCCTCTTTTTAAATTACCAAAAACAATAATGTTTTGTGAACATAGGTTTTTGTAAATCTGAGGTTGACAACACAATTTTCGTAACAGCAATTGAAATCAACTTTGAAAATATGAAATGATCCCACAGTTTAACAGATATGTTTTCAGATCTGAAAACTATGAGTGACTTATGCATGATATTACTTGTTGTGTGAGATTTGTGTGTCATATGACATCTTGGTTGATTTACAGAGTTTTTGAATAACCATTTTAATCATGATTTACTTGTTACTCTGTTTTTCAACTGAATACAACCAACCTTAGTATCAATGAATTTTGAGCCGAATTGTTATATCAAATTGATTGTTAGATCGAATTTGACTGTCCAGGCTCTGATACCAATTGTTAGGATCTGAGGCTCTCATGATTGTGTTAGTTTGTGAGATTTGAACAAATCAAATAGATATGAACAGTTTTAAGTGCAGCGGAAATGAATAACAAACTTTGTAAACACAATCAAAGGAGAATATAGTTTGATAAACAATTGCTTTTCATCAAAAGCAAAAGGTTACAATGCAGGCTTACAGACTAAACTCCCCCTCAGCCTGATACTTCAGAATTGGTTGCACAAGATGAAAGGATTAAATTGAGGAGAAGAACTCTCTCAAGAAAAATCAAATATAACAGTACAGAGTACTGTCATATTTATAGGCATACCAAACTACTGATGTACCTCAGCTGACGTCACCATGAAAGTGACATCTAACAGCCTAACAACCTATAAACACTGGTCTATACAAACTACTGATGTCTAACAACTGATTGATAATAAAATACAAAACAAGTCTAACACTGTTCACGTTCCACTGTTGTGGCCTAAGCACTGATTACTTGATCATCAGTGCTTTCTTCAAAAGGTGATCAGTCTTTGAATGAGCAGTGCTTGGGTCTTCAGCAGTACTTAAGAGACAGCAGTAGATAGAGCTCAGTATTTGCCTTTTAGCAGTCTTTAGCTGTTTCATCAGTGTTTGGTTCATCAGTTGTTCTTCAGAGCAGTACTTAGAGTGTATCAGCAGATAGATAACCAATGTCAAGGGGAGAGCTTAGAGTAACCGTCTGCTTATTGTGAATCCACTGTTGTGACCAGGTTTTGGCTTTACATTATCTGTTCCTCTGGTAGGGTTCAATCCCAACACGTTTACATGTCAGAACGCTCTCAATCGAGAAGCAAGATCCGTGAATACGACGTCTTCACTACATGGAATTGTGAGCGCACCCATTGGGTGGTTTTACCCAAACTCTTTCTCCGCCTGATGCAGTAAGTCCTGAAACATAGGTTCGCTTAATAGTGATACCGGGACCACGTGCCGCTTCTTCTCTTGTTCCCCAACATAAATTGAAAAATAGCCTTTTGGGATGTCGGTATATGTTGGAGTTCTGCTTCCATTAGATAATGATCGCCTCAGAATTTTTTTTGCTTGAATGATACGAGGCATACGGATGGCAATATTTTCAAGATAGTGTGAGTCTGTTTCACTTGGAAATGTTTGTTATGGAAAAAAAATCAAAGTATTGCTTCTGGTTGGGTGATATTGTAGATGATTTTCTAGGAAGATGTGATTGTATTGTGCATGATGATTGATATATATATACAAACCAAGAAGATATAATGAGGTACATAATAGACAGGGGCACATGGACGAGAAAACAAACACACATGGTCTTGTATCTTGAAAATAAAATTATAAAGGATTTGTGGACATCGATATTCAGTCACAATCCAAACAGGAGATCAACATGAATAATTATATGGCCTTGAGGACAGTAAGTACTGAAGAAGGCCAATGTCACATGGCTTTGTCTTGATGAATGAGTCAACAATTATCACTTGTAGGACACTGTGTCCTCCCACCTAGTAATCTGCATTAGACTTGGTTATCCAAACTAGTGTTTAAACTATAGCTTTAACCACTAACATCGATGCTTAAATATAAAACAAAACGGAAATAACCCTCTAATTCAAGATTGCTGATTGAAAGTAGCAAATATACAGTCTTAATTTCTTAGGTAGTTTTGTTTCCAAGGAACCTGAGCCTCCTGAGAATTGTTTATTGACTGCCTCACACACGCTGATCAACACATAAGATGAATAAAAACTCTAGAATGCCTTCGTTACATCGTAACGTGGAGGTTTAAGAAGTTCCGTAAAGTTGTTGAGCGCTAGCGATTATTATCTTCAATATCTCTGAAGCTCAGGTTTATGCTGACCTCAAATTCTGGACTGCCACCATTACATCTATCTTGCCTTTTGTTCCAGTCAGGTGTTTATGTGAACCTCAAACACTAGCTAGCTCATTTAAGAACACTTAAGACTCTATAGTGGGAACTCTTTCCTTGACCATGGTAATTATATTAATAGAAATTTCAAACAGGAGAACCATTTAAACTGAGTCTGTATTGTTAACAAGTTCGGGACTCATACACGTGTAACCTATTAGATATAAATACTTATAATATAACCTAGATAGTGTGACATGTATTATTTATTTATTTATAACCTAAGTCTCCAGCGGTTACATTAATCGGCCGTATGTATATATTCAATATATGATGTACGAACAGATCATCAATTCATGTTTATGAACATTTTATTCATTCAAGCAAAACCCTAGAATTCTAACATAGTGGTATCAGAGCCACACGCATCGATCAAATACTATTAAACACGAACTCCAGATCTCTGTTTTTAGATTATTTTCTGATCAAAATGGATCCAGCGACCGGAATTCAAACACAAATTCCAAAACTTTATGGGCAAAATTACTATCACTGGCATATTCAGATGAGGGTTTTACTGGAATCTCAAGAATTGTGGAATATCGTAGAAGACGTATATCAAGAATTAGGAACGAATCCTTCAGAAGACGCTATCGCCGCATACCGGGAATCAACGAAAAAGGACAGAAGAGCGCTGCATATTATTTTCTAGTCGGTTAATGAGACTGTCTTTGAACGTGTTGCAATGGCGAAAACGTCAAAAGATGCATGGATAACACTACACAAATCTTACAGAGGAGAAAATCGTGTAAAAACGGTAAAATTACAAACTCTTAGATGTAGTTTCGATGCTTTAAAGATGAAAGAGGGTGAGACTGTTGAAGTTTATTTCAACAGAACAACTTTAATTGTGAATCAATTAAGAATGAATGAGGAGAAAATTAGTGAACAACGTGTAGTAGAAAAAATCCTACGAAGTTTGACTCGAAATTTCGAGTCTGTAGTTATTGCTGTAGAGGAAACGAAAGATTTAGAGAGCATGTCCTCCGAAGAACTCATGGGCATACTCCAGTCCCATGAACTGCGGATGAAATTATATGATGATGTTCCTATGGAACATGCATTTCAAATGCAAAACTAAAACGTCGACAGATCCGGACAAGCGAAGGGACGTGGGAAAAACAAAGGCAGATCTTGGGGCTCTATAAGATGTTATAATTGTCAGAAACTCGGACATACAGCCAAGTTTTGTCCAAAAAAGGATGGGAATGAGAAATCTGACAATGCTCTAATTCATAAGGAAGATGAATTAGATGAGCAACAAGATGATACCATGTTTATGATTTTTAACATGGAAGAAATGATTAAGGAGGATTGTTGGTACTTGGATAGCAGGTGCAGCAATCATATGACAGGCAACAAGGGTTTGTTTGTCAAGTTAGATGAATCACTTCAAAAAGAAGTGAGAACGGGTGATGATAAACGACTAGAAGTTCAAGGAATCGGAGAAGTGATGATATCAATAAAAGGTCAGAATAAGAAGGTTCAAAATGTTTTTTATGTGAAGGGTTTAAAACACAATTTATTAAGTGTAGGTCAGTTGCTACAGAAGGGTTACAAAGTAGAGTTTTTGAAGGAACGATGTATCATCAAAGATATGAACAATAGAGTTATAGGGGTCATTAAAATGACGAATAATAAAATGTTTCCTTTAAATCCTGAGAGCGACATATCACTTGCACTTGCCATGACGACAACCGATACCTCCACTCTTTGGCATGAACGATTTGGGCATGTGAATTTTGACACTTTGGTTGAAATGGGAAATAAAGAACTAGTCCGAGGAATACCAAAAATCACCAAGAATTCAAACATTTGTGAAGGATGCATTTCGGGTAAGCATGCAAGAAAACCATTTCCAAAGAAGTCAATGTGGCAGACAGATACACCTTTGCAAATTGTTCACTCGGATATATGTGCTCCCATGAAGACGGAGTCCATTGGTGGGTGTAGGTACTTTATTACGTTTATTGATGACTTCACACGAAAAAAATGGGTATATTTCCTCAAGCTCAAATCAGAAGCTCTAAGTTATTTTAAACAATTTAGAGCACTTGTGGAAAAACAGTCAGATCATAAGATAAAGACGCTAAGATCTGATCGTGGAGGTGAATACTGTAGCAAAGCATTTCAAGAATATTTAGTGTCTAATGGAATATATCATCAACTAACGAATAGCTACACCCCTCAACAAAATGGAGTGGCGGAACGAAAAAATAGAACTTTAATGGAACTTAGTCGAAGCATGATGAACATGAAGAAATTACCAAATAGTTACTGGGCTGAAGCCGTGGCCTGCACTACTTACATATTAAATCGAACAGTGACTAAAACAAGGCCAAATGTGACCCCTTATGAAGCCTGGAATGGACGAAAACCAAATGTTGAACATTTCAAAGTGTTTGGATGTTTGGCATATGTACATGTTCCGAAACAACTTCAAAGCAAACTTGATATCAAAACCGAGAAAACTGTGTTTGTAGGATACAACACAAACACAAAAGAATTCAAGTTATATAATCCACTCACCAATAAAATCATAATTAGCCGAGATGTTATATTCGATGAAAGAAAGACTTGGGTACCTGAATCCGACTCCACTTCGATACCATTTCTGATGAATGATGGAGATAGTACAGGCACTAGATCTCCGTTAAATCCAGAAATAACACAGGAAATTTCTGGTGAAAATGGAGGTGGAGCCGAGAATGCTGAAACCAGCAACAGTCACTGTCACGGTCAGAATGAAGTAGCAGCCGAAAATTTAGAACCAATTAACAGCCTCGTTCCTGCAGAAAGCTCAACGGGAGGACAGACATCAGACTCAAACTCCACAGTCCAACGGAATGATGAATCGTCTACAGATTCAGAAAACGAGATCATTAATACAAGGAGTATCGGAAGTATCTACAGGAACACACGAGAACTTAATGAAGAAGAGATATCTCAAAAATATGGTGAAAGTCAATCGGTCAATTTTGCTCTCTATGCCAACGTAGATCCGTCGTCTTATGAAGAAGAAAGTAAAGATATTAAATGGCAAGAAGCTATGGACAAAGAAATGGAGTCCATACATAGAAATCAAACTTGGGAGTTAGTAAATCCTCCAATGAATCAGAAGCCGATTGGTGTAAAATGGATTTACAAAACCAAGTTCGATGAGCATGGCAACGTGGACAAATATAAAGCTAGATTAGTAGTGAAAGGATATAAACAACATGGAATAGATTATCAAGAAGTTTTTGCTCCTGTGATTCGGTTTGAAACAGTTCGACTGGTTCTGGCACTAGCTGCAAGAAACGACTGGTATCTACATAAATGGATGTAAAGACGGCTTTTCTTAATGGAAATTTAAATGAGCAGGTATATGTGGAGCATCCTAAAGGATATGCTAAGAAAGGACAAGAAGGAAAGGTATGTCTTCTTAAACGTGCTCTATATGGATTAAAACAGGCTCCCAGCCTGGTACAGTCGAATAGACAATTATTTTAAGTTACATGGCTTCAAGAAGTGCACATACGAGCACACTCTATTCATCAAGGACACCAATGAAGGGAAGTTGGTGATATGTTTATATGTAGATGATTTAATCATAGCAAGCAACTCTATGAATTTAATTAATGCTTTTAAAAGCATGATGAAGAAAGAGTTCGAGATGACTGATATGGGAAAACTACACTATTTTCTTGGAATGGAAGTTTCATATGAAAACGGAAATATAATTCTTTCTCAAAGAAAATATATGCGAGGCCTACTAGAAAAGTATAGAATGACTCAATGTAATTTAGTCTCTACTCCCATGGAATATGGAATAAAACTGACAAAAGAAGATTCGGATGTATTTGCTGATGAGGGAATATATGGAAACCTAGTTGGGAGTCTCATGTATCTTACTATCACCAGGCCAGATATCACATATGCTGTAACTAAGATCAGCAGATACATGGAACATCCAAAGAAAAGTCACTGGGAAGCTGGCAAGCAAATACTTAGATATATTAAAGGAACGTTGAATCAAGGAGTCATATACTCAAAGGGTGGACAAGGAAAACTAATGGGGTTCAGTGATAGCGATTATGCAGGAAATGTAGACGACATCAAGAGCACGTTAGGACATGTATTTCTTCTAGGATCAAGTCCCATTTCCTGGCAATCCAAGAAACAAAAGGTTGTGGCATTATCATCTACGGAAGCAGAATATATGGCCTTATCTTTAGCCGGTTGTCAAGTAATCTGGATCAAAGGGATACTTGATGAGCTCCAAGGAAAGATAGAGTATCCAATTCCAATTTATTGTGACAACAAGTCAACAATATGTCTAGCCAAAGATCCAGTTTACCATGGCAAGAGTTAACATATTAGAGTCAAGTATCACTTTATTCGAGATCTGATCAAGAAAAGCGAAGTAGAAGTATTATTCTGTGCAACAAAAGATCAAACTGCAGATATTATGACTAAAGCATTACAAAACAAGGATTTCTCACTATTGAAAGCTCGTCTTAATATGGAAACTATCTAGCTTACGGGAGGGTATTAGATATAAATACTTATAATATAACCTAGATAGTGTGACATGTATTATTTATTTATTTATAACCTAAGTCTGCAGCGGTTACATTAATCGGCCGTATGTATATATTCAATATATGATGTACGAACAGATCATCAATTCAAGTTTATGAACATTTTATTCATTCAAGCAAAACCCTAGAATTCTAACATAACCTTGGCTTTATTTCAATGCTTTTTACAAGGCAGGATCTGGATTAGGTATAAACATATTCTTATTGTCAGGTTTTATCTAAATGTGAGAGCATGTAATTCTCAGTGTAGCTATCCAGTTAAACCTTTTTAACTAGCTACTAACTCGCTTCTTATTCAAATAAAACCATGTTATAAAAATATAGAATACCATGAACTCAAAATAATATCCAAATTAAATTTCATTCATCTGGATCAATGCTCTAAATTTACAACTATAAATGGTTCCTGCTGGTTAGATGTTTACAAAACTGTTGTAGATATAGACAGATGTATACAAGTCAAAATGCTCCCAAACGAGAAGCCAGATCTGTGAATACATCTTCACTACAGGGAATCGTGAGCCCGCCCATTGGATGGTTGTACCCAAACTCTTCTTCTGCCTGATGCAGTAGCTCCTGAAAGGTAGGTTCGCTTAGTAGTGATACAGACACTACAAACCGCTTCTTCTCTTGTTCTCCAACATAAATGGCAAAATAGCCTTTGGGGATGTCCATAGATGCAGGAGTGGTGCTACCATTAGAGAGGGACCGTTTGAGAATTTTTCTTGCTTGAATGATGCGTGGCATACGTATGGCCATGTTTTCAAGGAAGCTAGAGGCTGCTCACTTACAAAAGTTGTTGAAGGAAGATAAGAATCGAAGTAGCGCTTCCTGGTGAAAGATATGATGTTGTAGATGAGTTTTGATGTGGTTGTATTGGGAATGCTGAATGCTTTATATAAGAACAGGATATAATGATCATTTCACAATAGACGGTGACATATGGAGGATAGAGCAGACGCACATGGTTTTGCGTCCCTACAATAAAATTATGGATGCTTTTGTGGACACCAATCTCCACCGGCAAGCAAAGAAGGACTATACCAGGAAATATATATGGTCAGAGTTCTTATCACATTAACTAGTGAATAAGAGGACCAATATCACATGCATGTGTCTTGACATTTCAACCAAAAATTCCATATTGGGTCATTGTGTCTTACCACCTAAGGGCTTTGAATTGTACTCATCGTAAACAGAATTATATGGAATTATACGTTTTTGGTTCAATTTGTTTGTTAGCTGCAATTTAGTTTTTGTGAATATGTGTTTTTATCTTGTCTTTTTGGTTTTTGTTGAAGAATTAGTTAAATTGTTCTGGAATTAACTTATTTTTTTTGTGGTAGTTTGGATTTTTGGTAGTGATTTCTGACTGTTGTTGTGATACCGGGGAGTGAAAGTAAACAACGTTAAAAGCTGAGGATGGTTAATCATGCATCATGTGGTGGCGTTGATAGCTGAAAGACAAAAGGGTACATGTGTTAGTGCACGATGTCTAAAGCCTACGTCTTAAGTCTAGGGGTCTAAATATGTCTAGTGTGTATTGTATAGGGGGCTAGAATGTAATTTTATAAGGTTTTCATGTAATTCCGTTTGAAGGGTGGCATGTCATCTTCAAACGGAATCAAGTGAAGGGTTTCCGTTTGAAATTGGTTGTGTCAGTTTCAAACGGAATAGTAGAGCCTATATAAAGGCAGTTTGGTTTCTCATTTGTAAAGTAATAGCAGTTGGTGTAACGAGGTGCTGCTGGATTTTCATGTGATTAATGAATGAGAAACAAGTGTTAAAAGTGATCTACTTCTGTTTTCTACTCCTTTCTATCTGATTCTAAGCTGTTTCCGCCACTCAAATAGTGTGTATTGACTCAAATTGACTCATTTGGTCGGTCAAATCGATCCTACAATTGGTATCAGAGGTGGGCGAAAGCGAAATACGGGGAAGAAAGCAAAGTGATAACTTCAGAGGTGGAACATCAAGGAAAGATAAAGCCGATTATTATTTCTGAAGCTGTTGTTCGAGAAGTAATTGATTTTCCAGATGAAGAAGATTCGCCAACGAAGTTTCCGGAAAAGATGGTTAAGGGTTGTATGCTAAGAATGGGCTATACTGGTGATTTAAACAATGCAAGCTATGCGAAGTGAAAGTTTTCAAAGCCGTACAAGTTTCTTATTCATTCTGTGTTAATGGCAATGAGTCACCAGAAAGGAGGATACGATACAATGCGTGATTATTTGATGAACATGGTCGTAGCTCTTGTTTTGAACAAGAAATATAATTTCTCTCACATTGTTTTTCATTACATGGTTGATGAAGTTGTTTCAGACAGGAAGACTTGGTTATATCCAAGATTTGTGCAGATGATGTTAGACCATGCATATCCTGATCTGGATAAAGACGAAGAAAATGATCTGTTGGTGTTATCACACATGGATAATGATACTATTAGACAGTTGGCTAGATATCATCCAAAACATCCGGAGCCAACAAAGTCTGCTGTATTATTTGGTGCTATCATAGACAGGAATTATCAGGATCCTGATCCTGAAAATCATCAAAACACTGGAGAAACGAAGAAGAAAGGAAAGAGAAAGGTTATGCTGATGAGCTGAAAGTTCTTGAAAAATTCATATCAAAGAGAGGTGAATGGTTCTTAAAGGAAAAGAAGAAGAGAATCAGGAAAACTACTCCAAAGGTTCAGAAAGAAGAAGGTTCTTCTTCACAGCCAAGGAAGAAACAAAAGAAAGCACCAAAGAATCTGTTAGTTGATGAATCGGAAGAAGAGATTGAAGTTGAAACTGAAACTGTAGGTGTTGCAAAAACAAGTCAAAATCCAGTTTCTTCTGAAACTGAACAGTTGCTAAGAGTTATTGATGATCAATTGGATAAAGAGAAGGTTAGAGATAATGAAGGTAGTGATGACGTGGATAAAAGCACTACAAGTTCTTCAGAAGATGAGATAGATGAAGTTGAGCGTGCCAAAAGAATTCAAGCTGAAATTGAGAAAGAAAAACAGCTGAAAAGAAAGAGACGAGAGGAAAGACATATAGATGAGGATTATGTTCCTTCTCAGGAAGAAGTGCAAACGCCTACAACGTCTAGTAAAAAGAAGAAAGTTCTTGTGAAAAAGAAGATGGTTTCTCCAAAGGCAGCTAAACCGAAGTTGATCATCAGGTTGCCGAAAAGTACACCAAAGACAAAACAACCATCCCAACCACCTTCATCACCATCTGAACCTATACCACATCAATCACCTATTCACTCACCACCTCATCAATCACCTCCTAAACAACCAACACCACCAAGACAGCTTTCACCATTCCATCTCACACCAACTCATTCACCACAACAAATTCATCAATCACCACCACAACAACAAACCTTACTCACATCTCAACAAATATTCCAAACACCACCACCATCACAACCTATCATTCAAACCACACCTGGTTCTTTGGGGTACAAAGATTTACCACCAGTTCCTCCGAATTTGAGTATGGGGCTTGATGAAATTGGAGACTTAGATTTTGTGAATAATGTTCAATTGAAGAATGTGAAACTAAAGTTGATGCTGTGATGGATGAAAACAAAAGGTTAGCAGCTGAAAGCAAAAAAGTGGCTGATCGTGAAAAGATTCTCGAAATGCGTGTAAAAAAGTTAGAATCTGAAAACAAATCTTTATTGAAGATAGATACCGATCAGACAGAGATTGATTTTTTGAAGGTAAGAGTGGCAGAGTTAGAAGAAGAGAAGATTCGTCGTGATAAACAAAACAAATACTTTGAATTGAAAAACAAAGAACTTGACGCTGCCAAGGCTCGAAATGAACATGAAAATTATATGTCGAGAAAAGTATTAGAGAGTGTGGTTGGTATGCCTCTAGAGCAGAAATTTGATGAGTTTGTACTGGAGGAGGTCAGAGCTCAGAAACAGGCAGAGATAGATGCTCAAATGAAAGATAAAGGCAAAGGTTTAGAAGGTGCTTCTGAAGAAAGAGCAATTGTTCTAGCAAATGTTCCTGAATTATTTTATGAGAAGCCTGTTCCTCTGTCTTCAGTTCCTGGTGTTTTTTGATGACGAAGTTTTATTAGAACATGCTCGTAATGTTGATGAAGAGGATGATGATGATGAGGATGATGATGATGATGAGGATAATGATGATGAAGAAGATGATGACGATGAGAAAGTATTTTCTGCAAATAGTTCGAGTAACGATGATAACGACGATGATCAAGGTGCATCCAGTTACTGAAGCGTCAAAAGAACCAACAGTTGATGATCTTATGAATGATTCTGTAAATGAAGAATCAGAGAATGCAACTGGAGAGGGGGAGAATGTAGACGATCAGAATGTTGATGCGGTCAAAAAGTTGATTCTTCGTATTGAACCTGATGTTGAAGAAGGGGAGAAAAGACATATGTATACTTTGGATGAAGTATTGAAGATGTTTAATGTGAAGGAAGATGAGTTTAAGTTTGATTTTGAAGAAGAACTGAATGCGTTCGATATCAACCATCAACCGGAGTATGAGTACAGGTATGTTGAAGAGGCAGATGTCTATGACAAGGTTGAGGTCGAAGATTGTACTGATGAGGAGAGTATGAATGTTGATACTTCTGAATTTCCAACGTTGATGGAATTCTTCACTCAAGAAAATAGAGACGAGCTAAGAAGGAAAGTTGAAGAAATTTTGAAAGATAAGAATTTTGATGGTACTACAAAAGATCCACAGAAAGAAGAACGCAAAAAGTGGTTCAGACAGTCTCATGAAAGGAAGTTTAAACGTCCCTTGAAGTTTTACCAAAGAGACAGAGATATATCGAAGGGAGATATTATTAGCTGGGGTTTCTTACCTCATGTGAATGCTTATGCCATCAGAAGAGAATGTGGGGTACAATATTTTGAACTTTTACATGATGTTATGTATTTACCATGGTGGGACGTAGAAGAATTATCAAAGGTGAGAACTTTAGGATATCTAGTGAGAAAAAATGATGTTGTTATGTGGGGTTTGATAAAATTTGAAGCCCTGAAGAATTTTAAGCACTGGCAACCACATTACCCAAAGAAAGTTAGAAAAGTGAATCCTAAAACTGGAAATGAAGAAACAATTTTGAATATAAAGAAGCCGAGAGTGATGAAGAATATTCCAGTGCCAAAAATGGAACAAGAATTTTACATAGGCTTTATAGATTGGGTTTATAGCAGCATATCAACTGAGGCAGTGATTACTTACAGATCTGGAAGCGAGATCAGAGAGATATTTGTATATGATCCTATGTGGTTAGTGAACTGCTCAGCTAAAGACATCGAATGTTTATTTGTGAACTAGATTCGCTTTCAAGCTGAAGACAGAAAACAAGCGATGCAGTTTCAGAAAGTAGTTTCTATTTGTTTTCAAAAAGGCATCAATGCGGATAACAAATGGAACTCAAAGTGGTGGAAGCTTGAAGAAAAGGAAAAGCTGAGAGCTGAAAAGAAAAGAAAGAAGCTAGAAAAGAACAAAGGAAAGTTTATGAGAGAGCAGGAAGAAGAAAGACTGAAAGCGGCGAAAGATAACGAAAAGCTAAGGAATTTGCTGAGAAAGAAGCCTAAGCCAAGGGAAGAGAAGTTCAAGTCCCTGTGAAGACCTAAAGACCAAGACTGAAGACTCTGGCTGTATCCAAGGAGGAGTTTGTTAGTGCACGATGTCTAAAGCCTACGTCTTAAGTCTAGGGGTCTAAATATGTCTAGTATGTATTGTATAGGGGGCTAGAATGTAATTTTATAAGGTTTTCATGTAATTCCGTTTGAAGGGTGGCATGTCATCTTCAAACGGAATCAAGTGAAGGGTTTCCGTTTGAACTCGGTTGTGTCAGTTTCAAACGGAATAGTAGAGCCTATATAAAGGCAGTTTGGTTTCTCATTTGTAACGTAATAGCAGTTGGTGTAACGAGGTGCTGCTGGATTTTCATTTGATTAATGAATGAGAAACAAGTGTTAAAAGTGATCTACTTCTGTTTCCTACTCCTTTCTATCTGATTCTAAGCTGTTTAAGTGTTTCCGCCACTCAAATAGTGTGTATTGACTCAAATTGACTCATTTGGTCGGTCAAATCGATCCTACAACATGCACTAATCGAGTAATCGGTCTTTGTCCCGATTGCTGAGTGTTATGTGCCTTATGTCCAAGGCTTGATGCAAAACTACTATCGAGCCGGGGGTCTCACTAGAAGCAGCCTCTCTATTCCTACAAGGTAGAGGTAAGGCTGTCTATATCTTACAATCCTCAGACCCTACCTTTGCTTTGCTATTGGTTGGATTTACCGAGTATGATGATGACCTGTGATGTTAAATTTGTATAGTTTGTTGTAAGGTTTTGGTGTTTTTAGTAACGTTTCTACAAAAAAGTGTATTATTTACAACAAACGTAGTATAAACACTTACCATGGTTGATTTGGAAGAAACGGAAAATCGTTTAAATGTTAAGGCTTATCTGGAAGAATTTGATAAGGAAGAGATTTTTTTTTCGATTACTATGCTGTTTTCACTGTTCGAATCTCATGATTTTTGGGTTGTAAGGCGTAAGTTTTACCATTTGGGTTAACTACAATCTGGTTGTGCAAATAAGCGTTTGTATCGTTTGGCGTTTTTTTTGTTGTTTTTGTTGAAGAATTACATGCATTGTTCTAGAACTAATTTTTTCATAGTAATTTAGGTTTTTGGATGTGAAGTTGAATTGGGTTTATTTGATAGAATGATAGGTTTAAGGCTTTGAATTTCTAACTCATACTTTTGGTAAACAGAATTATATGGAATTTAGCTAATTATTTTGTTAAATTTGTTTTGAGAATTTGTTGAATTATGTTCTTACATATGTTCTTACTAATTTTAGGGTTAATTAGTTTGGTTTATTTTCCTTTCATAGTGGTTAATCTTCTTTTAACTTTCTGAGCTCCGATTCGGCCTGATTATCCTAAAGAATGTGCGCAAGGAGACGCGCCAGATTCAGCGCAACCATGATGGAAACCAGAAGAAAGTTAGGCGCTTGGAAAGACACATGGTCAACGGACCTAGAAACATCGCAAGAGATAAAGGCAAGTGCCCATTCGAACCTGCATGGCAAGAGCAACAGGTCATATTTCCGGTAGTACGCGGGGGTCCACGCGCCACACACCCCGTCGTCATTACCGGTATTATCGGTCATTACGAAACAGAATACATATTCATCGATCCGGGAACTATAGCTGATATCATCTACGAGCAATGCTTTAATCAGTTTGATGATGAAGATAAAGCGAGACTCGAGCTGGTTGATTATCCTCTGTCAGGATTCTGCAACGAAATGGTCTTCCCATTAGGCCAAATCAGTTTCCCCTCACGCTATCTGACGAGAAGCATTCAAGAACCACAAATGTCAACTTCATGGTAATGCCAGTCAAATCAAGGCATGATGTTTTAATTGGGAGAGAAACCCAGGGAGAGCTAAACATGGTAACCTCCACACCTCACTCGGCCATCGGGTTCCCAACCGAGACAGGGGTGGCGATTATCTATGCAAAGAGAGAAGTGATGTCAGCAGAGGATGTGCGCCCAACCAAAGTGGCGAAAATTTCAATGACCAAACCAGAGAAGTGGGTTTTAAACCGCAAATACCCAAAGCAAACGGTGACGACAGGCCACGCAATCTCACCAAACATCAGAACGCACCTCAAGCAACTTTTGTTCAGGAACATGGACATTTTCGCCTGGACTCCGGCAGACATGACCGGTGTCCCGCGCGACGTCACTGAACACTGTTTGAATACTTATCCCTCCGTCTAGCCAAAAGTCCAAAGAAGGAGCAGCCTAGGGGCGGATAAAACCAAAGCCGTGAATGTGCAAGTCTGTGAATTGCTAAAAGCAGGTATACTGAGAGAGGTGCAGTACCAAAGTTGGGTTGCAAACCCCGTTATGGTAGAGAAGTCTAATGGAGGATGGAGAATGTTTGTCGATTATACGGATCTCAACAAGGCATGTCCCAAAGATTGCTATTCTTATGCCGAAAACGAGCACTGGCGAAACCCCCTTTAGCCTAGTCTACGGCTCAGAGGCAGTTATCCCAACTGAAGTTGGCCTCTCCTCGCTACGCTTGAAAGCGGTCAACAAAATAGATAACGAAGCAGAGCGCCATCTAGACTTGGACCTACTCGAAGAAAGACGCGAGATAGCGCAAATTAAAAAGGCTGATGTGTGCAAAATGCAACATATAAATTATATCAATTGTGGCATAAAACTAACCCTTTTTTAGTACTAATGTTGGAAAAAGTGTGTTTTTGTCTTCCTTTTGTATTTTCAGGATTAAATGAGCTCAAATTAACAAAAGAAGCAAAAAGGCAGCTAAATCTAACATAAATACAAGAAAAGGAATAAACGTGGCATGCCCGACCTCCCCGAAAGCATCTTCCCAAGCAAAACAAGAAAACAGGAGGTTGAACACGCCCCGTGCTCATTGAGCATGGGGGCGTGCCCAAGTGTCCGCATAAAAGACAAAGTTGTAGAAGCTTCCATCGCCCACCACGGGGCCGTGCTTAGCGGACACGGGGTCATGGTCAACTATAAGATTCGCAGAATCCAGGCAAATCTTGATAGTACAGATATGCTTCTGCACATGGGGTCGTGCCCAGCGGACACGAGGCCGTGGTCAACTAATAAAGACAAGAGCAATTAATGAAGAAAGAGAAGGATGTGGTCACGGGGCCGTGCCCACTGGACACGGGGCAGTGCCCGAGCTTCTGGTCAGCCTATAAATAGGTGTGCTTGGCTCAAGCTCAAACCATCCCTTGGCACACCACCTCTCTCACACTTCACCCACCACCCACCACCACCATAACACCATCATCCACCACCATCATCCATTGTCCATCATAGAGTGTGTGAGTCGTCTCGGGATCCAAGATTGATCGTAAGAGTTCTTGACAATCAAGGACATGTTTGCCTAAGTCTCTTACATCACTTGGTGAAGACAAAGTGTCTAGTGTAATACTTTTTATTTTTAATCTTTTCGCACTTTTTAATTGGTTATGTATTAATGACTTTAATAACTAGTTTCTTATGTCGAAGGTGATTCTTCCTTATCGTTTGTCCGTGGTGTCTTGGCATTATTTTACTGTCTATATAAAATAAAATATTTTCACCATTTATATCTCCACGGTCTATATGAAGGTATGTTGGCTACCTGGTCGGGGGTTAAGGGAACGGTTTGGTAAGAGTCTTGCCATTGTTTAGTGTATAGATCCTCCAAAGGACCTGGGTCAAATTTAGTAGGACCTCCTTCAATACTTAACGGTATTGGATGGCGGGGGTCCAAACTCTTTGATCCCCTCATAAGTTAAACTACTATTAATACTTTAACCCGGCTACTTAGGACTGTATCCCTGCTGACTCAGATTACTTAGCCGAGGGTAACGTCACCTTCAAAAGAGGGGCCTACCACTATATGCATTAATAACTTAATTAATTATCTTTCAATAATCCGACCCTTTAGGATTGTATCCTTGCTGACTCAAACTACTGGGTTGAGGGTAATGTCCCCTCCAAAATAGGGGCCTACTACAATAACTAAGATAATCTCTTAAATAGTGCAAAAGTGCGGAAATAATCAAAGGTTACACTGAACACGAGTCGGAACCAAGTGATTCATCTTGTCTATCTATTTTACTTTTTATTTTTATTTTCAGCATTTTAGTTAGTTTTTATTTTTCTTAGTTTAAAACCTTTTTCTAAACTTTTGATTTGATTAGACGTTGAGGATAAACCGGTACTAAAAGCTCTTGTGTCCTTGGACGACCTCGGTATCTTACCAACACTATACTATGCTCACGATGGGTGCACTTGCCCATATGTGTGTTTAGTGTTAGTAAATATTGTGTTTTATAAATTTAAAACTTGGCTAAAGAAAGTGTAAAAGGGCTTAAAATAAACATTAAAACCATAACACACTTCACGCACATCAAGGCCAAGTACAAGACACAGTTGGAGAGGTACTACAATGCAAGGGTACACATTTGTACCTTCACTCCAGGAGAGTATGTCTTGAGAGATAATGAAGGCTCCAATGCTGAACGCCCTGGAAAGCTAGCACCCAAATGGGAAGGCCCATACTTAATACATGAGGTGCTAGGGAAGGGGGCATACAAGTTGCGCACTTTGGATGGATACATCATCCCATGCACGTGGAACGCGCAGCAATTGCGCAAATGTTACATGTGACTATTCTCGGCCATGCGCCTTTATCAGCTTATGTTGGCTACACGCCTTTTTTACTACTTATGTTGGCTATACGCCCCTTTTATTTCAATGATGTACCATTGGCTTAGCGCCTGTTTGCAAGCTACTTAATGAAAGCATTGACTATGCCTTTTGTTTTTAGCATCATGACTTCTTCGTTACAAATTCATGTTAAACTTTTGATTAGCACAAAAACACTCCAGTAAATTACGAGCTCTCGAGTTAGGCCTCCAAGGTCCTCCGCGAGAATAGCGCGAGACCGGGCAATTACTCATAAACGAGCCACACTTATATTTATTCGCGCTAACTTAACCAAAGTTTCTAACAACAATGCTATAATTGTAACTCAACAAATTAATGGCAAACATAAAAAGCACACCGCGCAATGAGCACATAAGAAGGTGATTACCATCGACGCTGAAGTGACCAGCAAGAAAGGCGGGAGTAGCCGCACGACTGCCGGGGCCTCTGATAAAGGTACTCTATGATTTCGTCAGAGTAACTTAGAGGATTATGTTATCCTTAGTGACTCACTTGAAGGTTTGCCGTGTATAGGCGAAAAGAAGACTGGCGCCGTTGGTTCAAAGAGTTAAGGTAGCGCGGGTTCCCGGAACCCAGATGCTGGTGCTACTCCCTCTTCCATCGCGGTTGATGACGAAGAGGAGGAGGAAGAAGAAGAAGACGAAGAGCCTGCTGAGAAGTTAATAAGCAGGAAGAGAGGTAGAGAGGAGACTACAGCTGGTGCTTCGGTGGCACAGAAGACTGGGGAAGCCCAAGTGATCGGAAAACAGAGCAGTCTGCGCTCTCTTTATAAATTCTCTTCGGGTTAGTTTCTTGACTACCTTCTTGTTTTCTTTGTTGCCACCTCTTTTTAACACTCGGTTTCTACAGAGGCGAAGAAGAAGACCCCTGAAAAGAAGGGTGTTGCGTTTAAAGGCCCCCAAGAGCCGGCGTAGAAAAGGACCAAGGTTACAATCAAACCTTTCAAGACTGCTGCGTTAGAGGCTGAGAAGGAGAAAAAGAAGGCTGCTGAGAAGCCTGTTGACAAGGCTTTTGAGAAAGGGGAGAGAGAGAGAGAGAGAAAAAAGGCTTCTGAAAAGCCTGTTGGTGATAATCCTAAGGAGACTGGGGCCGCTGCTACTACTGCACATGGGAAAGTGCAGGGTCTGGAGTTCGTCCATATCACGGGGCTTGAACAACCCCTTCATGAGAAAAAGAAAGAAACTGTTCAAGGTTATGGACCCGAGGTTGTTAAACCGACCGAGCCGGCGCAGGTTGATGCCCCCAAACTGCTCAAGTTACTTCTGCTGTTGGGGTCAGCTGCTACTGCGCATAAGGAGGCTACGACCGCTGCAGGTGGCGCGGGTGTGGCTGGTGGTGCAGGAGGGTCCATGCCACAGACTATCGGTCCGAAGGATACTGTGGGCGATATTTATTACAAGAACTATACCGAGGAGGCTCGTGGTAATGCTCCACACCAAGCTCCATGGGGTTTAAAACAGAAGGACACCTTCTTGGAGTTTGGGGCATGTCGCGATTGGTTCCTGAATTCGTTCCCTCCCGGTGAGGTTAACCGCCAAAGGGCGCGAACTCACGATGGACTATACCAAGCTTTTGTTGTTGGGGAAGCCAATACCCGCGCTGCTAACCATCAAATCATGCGTGAGTGGCGTACGATGATTAAAAAGCGTGATGAATAGGAAAAGTACCGTGAGCGCCTGGTGAGGTAGGTTAAGGAATTTGAGAAAGCTAAGGCTGCGTTTGCTGAAGAGGAAGCTAAGTTCGAGTCCGATAGGAAATCGGAGGAGTGGGGCCGCGAGGGCCTTAAGGGCAAGCTTCGTGCTACTGAAGATCTCTTGGCGAAAGAGCGTGTTGATTGGAAGAAAATATGTGGAAAGGATAATCAGCGTATGTATGCCGCGCGCTCTAAAATCACGGACCTTGAGGCTCAAGTTGCGGTGAGTACGGGCACATTGTCAGAAATTGTCCATATCTCATGAAAGGAAAGGCAAAGGTTGATGCCCCCCATGGTAATAGTTACCATAAAGGATTTGTTTCACAAAGACAGGACCCTCGTCTTGTTAAACAACAAGAAGTGAAACAGATAAAGAAACAACGGAAAAATGTTGAAACGATTTTAAAACCGGAGGTTGTCCAAACAAAATCTGTTGAATCAAATGTTAAACATGAAAAACAAAAACAGGTTTGGAAACCAAAATCTGAAATTGTTTCAGGGGGGCTACATCAATTCCGAATCATCGGGAAATGGATGTTACAATTCTCGATGATGACGGACGACCCAAGTCTGTGAAGGCTTGGGTCCCCCTCTCCAACTAATCTCTAAATAAGTGTGCAGGATGTTCCAGGAGGAACTATTGATAGTCTTAGGATTGTTGATAGTGGAGCGTCCATGCACAAGTTCGGCGACCTAAGGCTCCGAAATATTGTTACATCTAGGAGAATATTGTTGCCATTGATGGAGAGAAAGGAAAAAGAAAAGAAGACAAAAATTCCCATGAAGGAATGATGGTGAAAGAATGTGGTTGAATGAAGTTGAAAAATTCGACAAGATGAAACATGTGCCAAAATTTGGTTGTTATGGTTTTTGATCGGGTCAACAAGACAGATTCAAATGAAATGTACGCGCCTGCAACACGTCTGAAGCTTTTCGAAGATTCATGGATTTTTCTTCCACAAGAAGTTCAAAGTCCACAAGATGAACGTGTAGGGTACTTTTCTCTACTGTGTGATTGAAGAAAATGTGTTGGTTGATCAAACCACACCGGGTGTGTGGATGCCTTGGAGTGGAGTGAAGAACCGCACACTACTTCTGAAAGAGAAAGACAAAGACCTTCGTTGGTGCAATGTGGAAGACCAGCCGGACCCAGAGGTTTCTGATATTGTTTTTGTGAAGAGATTTCTCAGTAGCTACAAAATCGACTTTGAAATCCACACCTGGTGGATATCCAGCTTAGGAGACGACTCAGATTCCTTGCAATGCATGAAGCTGTTGCAGGATACGGTTTTAAATTTCTAATCTCTCCTATACTTGTCGATATTTAAGCTGCTTTATGAATTATTATCATCTCGTATAAGCACTCTTTGACCTGACACGTTGAACTCGAATATCACTTCACACGTGATTGTTTCACTATGAAACTCGTCAATGTTGTCATAGTCCATACTGATGACCAACGTGCCGACCTTTTTACCAAAGCATTTGATAAATCAAGATTTGACTTTTTATTATTGGTAAACGGCATTAAGGTCAAGCAAGAGTAATCCGCATCGGAAAATCATTTTTGTAAATATCTTTGTGTTTTTAAAATTATTGTAAGTTTGTTGATTTTAGGGGGAGTAAATCCAAAATTTGAAAATTCAAAAACGTCGAAAAAATTTCAAAACTCAAAAACAATAGAAAAACAAAAATGAGTTTCCTGGCGAGCAAAAGAGAAAATGATAGTACATCAGTGGTCTGTTGAAACCTCTTTAAACTGAAATGCAAAATGAAAAATGTTAAGCAGCTCTATATAAGATGTATCGGTAGGCTCACAATCATCTTAAAGTGTGCAGGGTGATATAAACTTAGATCGACTAAAGACCAGGTGGGAACCATTCATTGGCATATGGTCTTAGTACCGAAATTTCGTTTGAGAGATAGCTGAGGTTCTGAGATATGTGGTCTTTATGCTGTTTATCATCTGGGTATCATGGTTGTTTCTTTTACCGAAAACAACGAAGAGGAAGTCTAGATCTTCCATGATATCATACATACGTGTACATATTGCATATGACCTCCATAAGTGATCAACAATCACATGTCCACAAAATAAGTGATAATATATCACATTTATCCGGGAGTCAAGTTCGTCTCTTTGCTGTACGAATGTACTGACCTGTTCACGGACTTGCTCTTGTGCCCTTCATGCATCTGAAAATCAAGTTCCTCATCAATAAGTGATTCTATCACATAGGGCTTGTTTTCAATCAAAATAAGTTAGTATCTCACATTTTCATATACGTCAAAACAGATGTTAAATGGTATACTCACCAGTAAGATGAACTCTCGTGCATACCTTGATACGGGAATGTGTCGTGATGTGGATGAACACCGGTCGGTAAGTATAAATCATACCTTAACATATCCCCTCGCCATGATTACATCTGATAAGTTGAGCTTATGTGGATAACAATACCGATAATTATTATAGGATGCTTATCTATATGTAAACAAAAAGAACAACAAGAGTGTTTTGGCATGACCGTACACTGATATGATTCTCTTACCCTCGAAACTCGCAAAAAGAATGTTTGTATATATTTATTTTTCTTAGTTTCTGCAACTCTGTATATATTTATTTATTGCTTTCAGTCTTTAAGTTTGAAATATTCAAAATGCCAAAAAGATTTTAGGTGTGTTTTAATATAAACTTTATAAAAGAAAAAAGATTTTATTTCTAATTTCTTTTGATTAACCGATGTTGGAACTCAAGTCTTCGTTGCCTGAAATCTGATGAAAACCAAAACGACTGAATCTTCATAAACGGTCAGAGTTTGCAAGTTTTGAATGAGAATTGGTCTCATATGTGTCATTTGTTTAATGTTAACTATATTCCAAGCGTTTGTTCTCATTACGTGTTTAGCTTTCTTGCATGTGCAGATGCTAAAGGTGAGGAGAACATGTTCGATGATAAACTTCGGAATAAAGACACGACGTGAAGGCACTCAAATGATAAAGATGATCGAGTTGCCGCTAGCCACTCATCATTACCACAAGGATCTAAAGTGCTGAAAATCAAAAGATTCATAAGCATAACTCAAGGGAGAGTTTGTCTTGAGGGAGACTTTGTTGATGCACTTCCTAAATGAAAAGGGAAGTTTGTTGATACACTTTCTACTTACCACACGAGAAGACTTAGAAGATCCTATGAAAAAAAAATGAATGAACCATCACGAGATGGAGAACGAAACGAGTAGAAGAATGAGCAGCGTCCAAGGGGGAGTTTGATGTTACACTTCCTATTTGAGATGTGTTCGAAACGATCAGCGTCCAAGGGGGAGTTTGTTGATGCATATTGTGTGGACACGGATCGTTCCGGGGTCGTTCCAGTTCGACTCGGCTACGAAGTGAAGGCCGAAGTCAAGATATCCTCCTATCTTTACTTGGTACGTTGTTTACTTTGTAATGTACGATGTAAATGCAACTGCGTGTGTGCAGTATGCATATTAGTCCATTAACTGTTAAGTTGTTTGCTGTTGACAAAGTTCCCCATGGTGAAGTTTAAAGTTTCCCATGGTGAAGTTTAAAGTTCCCCATGATGAACTTTAAAGTTCCCCATGACGAAGGTTCCCCAGGTTACAACCTTCTTCACATGTGAAGCTTCGTCATCAACCTTCGTCAACATGTGAAGGTTCACCAGTCTCATTCAGTATATATACAGCAACAGAAGGCAAACACTGTGTGCAAGTCTGAATAGATTTGAGAGCGAACACACTAGAACACACACACGAGAGAACCAGAGAGAGTTTACAGAGATTATTTTGTAAACATTGTATTGTAACAGTTTTAAAGCATTAATACATTGTGTGTGTGTTAATCATTGAGTCTCGTGTGTAGGTCCGGCTAGGGGAGGATCTAGTCGCCTAATCCTTGTATACGAACCACTCCGGTTGTGCGGAATCCAACCGGAATAGCAAACCGAGATCGAACACGCAAATACACGACACGCAATATTCACCGATTAACACCTCTGTATTAATACGCATGAAAGGTTCAGTTACAAAGCAATGTTTACAAATATATTCTGCAAACTCTCTCAAACTCTCGTGTGTGTGTGTGTTTGCTCTCTGTGTGTTCTCTTCTGTGTTCTCTACTTAAAACAGAAATAATGAACTCTATTTATACCCACAGACACTACGAAACAAACCACACTTGGCGAATCACAATTACATTTGACGAATCACATCATTGCTCGACGAAACAGCGACGAAACTGGTCTTGGTCGACGAAACTGAAGTGTTTCGTCGACATAATTCTTGTTACGTCAATCATGGGCTTGGGCTTAAAAGGTTTCAGCCCATGAGTTGTAAACAATATGATTGGCCCAACCATAAATTCCATGCACGTGAATTATGATAATTCAATATGCAGGTTGTAGATTAGTCAACATAAGTGACATCATCATGACATCATCATGATGATGTCATGATGATGTGTCAAGCGGGAACGGTTCTCGGCTTTCCGTGCTTCGCGTGACGAACTCTGGGACGCACGACGGAGGAATGTCGTGGCGTCGGGCTTGAGCCGAACCTAAACGGGTCGAACCGAACCAAGTCGCGTCGAGTCGAGTCGCGTCCACATATATGTATCAACAAACTCCCCCTTGGACGCTACTCGCGAGATTCGCCTTTCATGTCTTCTATGTCGGAGGATCTTCAAAGTCTTCACGTCTTGTAAGAAGAAAGTGTATCAACAAACTCCCCGTTTCATGTAGGAAGTGTGTTGACAAACTCCCCCTTAACATAAGCTCTCCTTTGAGGTATGCTCGTGAATCTTTTGATCTTCAATACTTGAGATCCTTATGGTGTTGATGATGGCCAGCGGCAACTCGATCATCTTCATCATTTGAGTGCCTTCACGTTGTGTCTTCATTCCGAGGCTTGTCATCGACCATGTTCTCCTTGCCTTTAGAATCTGCACATGCAAGAAATCTAAACGCGTAATGAGAACAACTGCTTGGAATATAGTTAGCATAACAAACAACACACGTATGACCATATCTCAATCAACTACCGTCCGACAGTTTGAAAGTTTAATAAATTTGTCAATTTCAGTTTTTGACTTTCAAAACTTGCAAATTTCGACCGTTTATGAAGATTTAGTCGATTTGGTTTTCAGTCAGGTTTCAGGTAACGAAGACTCGAGATCCAACATCGTACAATCGAAAATAAGATAAAAATAAAATCTTTTTGGCTTTTAGAAAGTTTATATTAAAACACACCTAAAATCTTTTTGGACTTTTTGAATATTTCAATTGTAAAGACAGAAAGCAGTAAATAAATATATACAGAGATGCTTTTTGTGAGTTTCGAGGGTAAGAGAATCATATAAGTGTACGGTCATGTCAAAACACTCTTGTTGTTCAATTAGTTAACATTAAAATAAATATCCTATAACAATTATCGGTATTGTTGTCCACATAAGCTCAACTTATCAGATGTAATCATGGCGAGGGGATACGTTAAGGTATAATTTATACTTACCGACCGGTGTTCATCCACATCACGACACATTCCCGTATCAAGGTATGCACGAGGGTTCATCTTACCGGTGAGTATACCGATTATCATCTGTTTGACCGTATATGATGTGAGATTCTCACTTATTTTGAATTGAAAACAAGCCCTATGTGATAGAATCACTTATTGATGAGGAACTTGATTTTCATATGCATTAGGGCACAGGAGCAAGTCCGTGAACAGGTCAGTACTTTCGTACAGCAGAGAGACGAACTTGACTCCCGGATGAATGTGATATTTTATCACTTATTTTGTGTGGACATGTGATTGTTGATCACTTATTGAGGTCGAATGCAATATGTACACGTATGTATAGTATCATGGAAGATCTAGACTTGCGTCCCCGTTATTTTTCGGTAAAAGATACAACCATGATACCCAGATGATAAGCAGCATAAAGACCGAATATCTCAGAACCTCGGCAATCTCTCAAACGAAATTTCGGTACCAAGACCATATGCCAATGAATGGTTCCCACCCAGTCTTCAGTCGGATTAAGATTTATATCACCCTGCACACTTTAAAATGATTGTGAGCCTACCGATACATCTTATATAGAGCTGCTTATCGTTTTTCAGTTTAGTTTTAAAGAGGTTTGGACAGACCACTGATGTACTATCATTTTCTCTTTTTCTCGCCAGGAAACTCATTTTTGCTTTTCTATTGTTTTTGTGCTTTTGAAATTTTTCGATGTTTTTGGATTTTCAAATTTTTGGATTTACTCCCCCTAAAATCAACAAACTATGACAAATTTAAAACACAAAGGTATTTACAAAAATGATTTTCCGATGTTGGTTTTAACTCATGTTTTACCTCAGTGCCCTTTACCAAAATTAAGTTAATCAGAAATGATATATCGAATTTTGGAGAAAATGAGTTGGCACGTCGGAAATCGGTGTGGACCATGACAACATTGACGAGTTTCATATTGAAACAATCACGTGTGAGGTGATATTTGAGATCAACGTGTCTGGTCAAAGAGTGCTGTATGAGATGATAATAATTCATAAAGCAGCTTAAATATCGACAAGTATAGGAGAGATTAGAAATTCAAAACCGTATCCTGCAACTGCTTCGTGCATTGCAAGGAATTTGAGTGTTCTCCCAAACTGGATATCCACCCGGTGTGGACTTCAAAGTCGATTTTTGTAGCTACTGAGAAATCTCTTGACAGCAACAAGATCAGAAACCTCTGGGTCCGGCTGGTCTTCCACATTGCACCAGCGAAGGTCTTTATCTTTCTCTTGAGAAGTAGTGTGCGGTTGTTCAATCCACGCCAAGGCATCCGCACACCCGGTTGATTTGATCAACAAACACATTCTCTTCAATCACACCGTGGAGAAATGTACACTGCACAATCATTTTGTTAATTTTGAACTTCAGACGTGCTGCAGGCGCATACTTTTCATTTGAATCTTCCCTGTTGACCCGATCAAAAACCATAACAACCAAAATTTTTGGCACATTTTTCGTCATGTCGAATTTTTCAACTTCTTTCAACAACATTCTTCCATCAGACATTTTTGTCTTCTTTTCTCCTCTCTCCATCAAAGGCAACAATATTCTTCTGTCGCCTATCTTGTGTAAGGACGCTCCACTATCAACAATCTTACGACTATCGAAAGTTCCTCCTGGAACATCCTACACACTCACTCAGAGATTAGTTGGAGAGTGGGACCCAAGCCTTCACAGACTTGGGTCGTCCGTCATCATCAAGGATTGTGACATCCATTTCCCGATGATTCGGAATTGATGTAGCTCCCCCTGAAACAATTTCCAATTTTGGTTTCCAAATCTGTTTTTGTTCTTCATGTTTAACATTTGATTTAACAGATTTTGTTTGGGCAACCTCCGGTTTTAAAACCTTTTCAACATTTTTCCGTTGTTTCTTTCTTTGTTTCACTTCTTGTTGTTTAACAAGACGAGGGTCTTGTTTTGGTGAAACAAATCTTTTATGGTAATTGTTACCATGGGGGGCATCAACTTTTGCTTTCAACTTATGAAGATATGGACAATTTCGAATTATGTGTCCAATAGTACCACATTCAAAACATGATCTTCGTTCAACAAACCCCGAAGTATCATGTGATCGTCTTGCCGATGATGAACTTTGTGATCCCGAGGTACTAGGTTTTGAACTACTTGGTTCATTCCTTTTCATCACTGTTACTTTCTGGACAAAATCTAAGTTAGATTGATTTGCAAACTTCTCAATTTTGTCCGTTCCCTTCGATTTCACAAAGTTCACATTCTTCTTCTTCTTCTGATTCAGCTTCTTTTGACTCTGAGTCGGTGTCTTACCTTTCAATTTGGTATGATTTTGCTGGGTTTTCACTGTCGGTAATTTCCTGTTCCCAAATTGTTTTCTGACTTCAGCCTTTGGGATAGGAGGACACTGTGTGACTGTAACATATGGTCCTGTCTTTCCCAAAAACTTACTTGTAGAATTTTCAAAGACTTTACTGATTAAAGATTGATTAACATTTTTAATAGGAAAATCTTTGTCTGAATAGATCTTATAATCACCAACAAGAGTGTACAGCAAATCCACACTCTCCGACTCTTTTGCAGATGTTGACTCGGTTGGAACAGTCTTAGCGGGTTTTGCGGGAGGATCACATAGAATATGATTCTCAAGAGGTATGTCCTCTTCTTTGATTACCGCATCAGACTTTTCCGAATCAGTATCATCGGATTCATCATCAGAAGAATCAGTATCCTCAATCACAACTGTAGGATCCTGATTCTGTTCAGCAGAGGACACACATGTATCTGCTGACACATCTGAATCTGATGATACTTCTTTCTTGTATCCGAGACCTGTTGCACATTCTGCTGCAAATTCCTTAACATCTAGAGGAACAGATGGTTCAAAATGAGTTCTATACTCCTCATCGGGCAGTGCATCATAATTGTGTCTGACAGGTGGTGGACATTGCTTATATCCAATGCATGTGACATCCTTTTTCTCTTTCTGCACATCAATGATGTGATCCAACACATAGCTAGAGCTTAAATAGCTATCTAACTTGAGTCGTATCGCCTCACTTTCTGTTTTAACACAAGCCATTTCCTTTTGCATTACCTCAAGGCGAGTTATATACAAGTTAATGTCAGTTTGTTTTCTGGAAACCATTTTTGTTAACTCGATTTTATCTTTCTTTAATTTTTCAATCATCGATTTAAACTCTTTTTCATGGTTCTCATAAAACATGTTGGCTTCAGTGCATTTTGAAAGATCAACAGTCAATTTCTGATTATGAATGAATGTCACATCATATTTCTCTTGCAAAGCCTCGTGTTTGCCTTGCAATTCACACCACTTATCATTCACTAGAACATGTTTGTCTTGCAATTCAAACAAACTAGCTTGTAAAGCATCGTGTTTGCCTTGCAACTCAGACATGTTTGCTTCCAAATCAGCACATCTAACATGCAATCTATCACAATTATCACAGCTAACAGAAGTGGGTTCATCGACACATACCTGACTTGGATCACTCTCAGATGTTGACCTTTCTGCATCAGAATCAACAACCTCCCTTGATGATTCATATTCAGATCCAACCTCGCTTGAACTTGAAGTAGTATCATCCTCAACTGAAGTTGAAACATCTTCATCTGAACTACTGTCATGTTCAGAACTGTCATTATTTCCCGAGGATTCACCATTGCTGGCATCTTTGACAACTTCAGCAAAACAAGCTGTTCCAACTGGAGCATCACTACTCAACCTGATTGACCAATCACCACTTTCATATACTTGAACCACAAGTGCCTGGTTAGCATTTGATGGTCCTGCTTGGCTTTGGTTGTTGACAGGTATCAATGTACGCTCATCGTTCCTGTTCTGATTCTGCTGGTCTCCTTGATCTCTGAAAGGGTTCTGGTTCCCATGCTGAGCTGGCTTAACAGGAACTTGAATGGGATTGCCATGTAGATCTGTTGTCACAGGAGGCCTTTGTGTTTGCTGTTGAGGCATTGGTTGAAGAACTGGTTGAAGCGGATTTCCATATATGTCTGTTGTTGGAGGAGGAATGCCATACAAGCTAGTGCTAGACACACTTGTTGGTCCTGTAGATCGAACAGGTAATGGATTTCCGAACATGTCAGTTGCTTCGGTATTTCGAACAGGTAAGGGGTTTCCGAACATATCAGTTGGTCTGAGAGGTCGTTGGCTTTGCTGTTGAGGAACTGGTTCAAGCGGATTTCCATACATGTCTGTTTTTGGAAGGACTGGAACTTGAACAGTATTGCCATACATGTCAGTGGTAGACACAAACGCTGTTTGATTTGCATCTGTATTTATCGGTCTATTCCATCTTGGATTCATTTTTGATCAAAAATAACAAAACCTGAAAATCACACCTCAAACAAACTGTTAAATACCTTCTTCAAACCTTCTGTTAAAAAAAAATTCACAAGTGTTTCGACGAAACCGTTTGTTGACGAAACAGAATTTTAAACACTTGGTTTACGAAACAGAATTTTTAAACTGTTTTGGCGAAATAAGAGGTTTGACGAAACGGCCTGTGTGACTTTTACGAAACAGAATGATTTTCTTGGGCTTCCTTGTCGACGAAAGTGAGGGTCTTGTGGGCCTTCTAATTTGACGAAAAGGATTTTTGTTTTGGGATTTATAAGACGAAACTGAAACACAAAATGTGGTGTTTGTTGGGCTTGATTTTTGGCGAAACAGAAATGAAAGGCGAGTCCTTTTGGGCTTTTTGGTCGACGAAATGGAAGGACCTTTTGGGCTTTGTATTGTTGACGAAACAGACTGTTATATATTTGACGAAACTGAATTTCTCGTTTTGGGCTCCTAAATGACGAAACAGCCCAGCCCAGTTAATCGAAACAGTCCAGGCCCAATGACGAAACAGAAGCCCAGATCAGGATCTTGTGCGACTGATGAATCAAATGTTGTGCGATCCACTTCAAACTTGTGCGACTGGATGTTTGAATCTTGTGCGACTGAAAAAAAAATATTATGTGATAAAATTTGTTGACTTTCTAACAACTGACACAAACAGACTACTCCTTTTTCAACTCAAACTTTCGGCACACTCTTTCCAATATACCAACCTAATGATGTTGTCCTATTTTAATCAAATAACTCTTTCCAACACACAAACAACTTTCACAAATAATTTTTAAGGATCAAAAAGTGAATACTTGAAGAACAGTTTGAAGTTTTGTCGAATATATGAAGAACAAACCCAGAATTTTGAATTTTCCGGTCACCGAATAACTTTCCGAAACACGAAATTGCTTGAAATGTTTAATAAAAACCAATTTTTAACATGAAAACATGTGCTCAACAAGGTTTTTAACAAAAACAAAACAGCAAAAACAACCAGATTTAAATTGTTTTTCAGAAAATATGAACTTCTAAAACCCGAAAAACAACCCAAGAACACCTTGGTTTTAACAAGGAGAAGAGCCAAGGCTCTGATACCACTTGTAGGTCCGGCTAGGGGAGGATCTAGTCGCCTAATCCTTGTATACGAACCACTCCGGTTGTGCGGAATCCAACCGGAATAGCAAACCGAGATCGAACACGCAAATACACGACACGCAATATTCACCGATTAACACCTCTGTATTAATACGCATGAAAGGTTCAGTTACAAAGCAATGTTTACAAATATATTCTGCAAACTCTCTCAAACTCTCGTGTGTGTGTGTGTTTGCTCTCTGTGTGTTCTCTTCTGTGTTCTCTACTTAAAACAGAAATAATGAACTCTATTTATACCCACAGACACTACGAAACAAACCACACTTGGCGAATCACAATTACATTTGACGAATCACATCATTGCTCGACGAAACAGCGACGAAACTGGTCTTGGTCGACGAAACTGAAGTGTTTCGTCGACATAATTCTTGTTACGTCAATCATGGGCTTGGGCTTAAAAGGTTTCAGCCCATGAGTTGTAAACAATATGATTGGCCCAACCATAAATTCCATGCACGTGAATTATGATAATTCAATATGCAGGTTGTAGATTAGTCAACATAAGTGACATCATCATGACATCATCATGATGATGTCATGATGATGTGTCAAGCGGGAACGGTTCTCGGCTTTCCGTGCTTCGCGTGACGAACTCTGGGACGCACGACGGAGGAATGTCGTGGCGTCGGGCTTGAGCCGAACCTAAACGGGTCGAACCGAACCAAGTCGCGTCGAGTCGAGTCGCGTCCACATATATGTATCAACATCGTGTTTATCATTTACGTGTTCGAACTTGGTTTAACTTACCCGTTAGGATTCCGCACTCTCGGGTTTGTCGGAAAACAAGGAATAGAGGTTACTCGATCCTCCGGGTGGACCTACAAACGTATACATGTCAGAACGCTCCCAAACGAGAAGCAAGATCCGTGAATACGTCTTCACTACATGGAATTGTGAGCGCGCCCATTAGGTGGTTGTAACCAAACTCTTCCTCTGCCTGATGCAGTAAGTCCTGAAACAAAGGTTCGCTTAATAGTGATACCGGGACCACGTGCCGCTTCTTCTCTTGTTCCCCAACATAAATTGCAAAATAGCCTTTTGGGATGTCCGTATATGTTGGAGTTCTGCTTCCATTAGATAATGACCGCCTCAGAATTTTTTTTACTTGAATGATACGAGGCATACGGATGGCCATATTTTCAAGATAGTGTGAGTCTGTTTCACTTGGAAATGTTTGTTGTGGAAAAAAAATCAAAGTATTGCTTCTGGTTGGGTGATATTGTAGATGATTTTCTAGGAAGATGTGGGTGTATTGTGTATGTTGAATGATATATATATATATATATATATATATATATATATATATATACACCAAGAAGATATAATGAGGTACATAATAGACAGGGGCACATGGACGAGAAAACAAACACACATGGTCTTGTATCTTGAAAATAAAATTATAAAGAATTTGTGGACATCGATATTCAATCACAATCCAAACAGGAGATCAGCATGAATAATTATATGGCCTTGAGTACAATAAGTAGTGAAGAAGGCCAATGTCACATGGCTTTGTCTTGATGATTGAGTCAACAATTATCACTTGAAGGACACAGTGTCCTCCCACCTAGTGATCTGCATTAGACTTGGTTATCCAAACTAGTGTTTAAACTACAGCTTTAACCACTAACATCGATGCTTAAATATAAAACAAAACCAAAATTACCCTCTAATTCAAGATTGCTGATTGAAAGTAGCAAATATACAGTCTTAATTTCTTAGGGAGTTATGTTTCCAAGGAACCTGAGCGTCCTGATAATTGTTTATTGACTGCCTCACACACGCTGATCAACACATAAGATGAGTAAAAACTCTAGAATGCCTTCGTTACGTCGTAACGTGGAGGTTTAAGAAGTTCCGTAAAGTTGTTGAGCGCTAGCGATTATTATCTTCAATATCTCTGAAGCTCAGTGTTTATGTTTATGCTGACCTCAAATTCTGGACTGCCACCATTACATCTATCTTGCCTTTTTGTTCCAATCAGGTGTTTATGTGAACCTCAAACACTAGCTAGCTCATTTAAGAACACTTAAGACTCTATAGTGGGAACTCTTTCCTTGACCATGGTAATTATATTAATAGAAATTTCAAACAGGAGAACCATTTAAACTGAGTTTGTATTGTTAACAAGTTCGGGACTCGTACACGTGTAACCTTGCACTACAAGAAAAGACCACTTTTAGCGGCGACACCTTTAGCGGCGACAGGCCAGCTGTCGCCGCTATTGGTCGATCCACGTCAAACCCAAACCCCAGATCAACCGTGTCGCCGCTATTGGTCGATCCGCGTCAAACCAAACCCCAGCCGTTGATCATTATTCTGATCTAATGGTTGGGGATTAAAGAGGCAATACCGGCGACAGATGATGATCAATAGCGGCGACACCCTTTCTCCGCTAAAGGTAGGTGTCCCACTTTAATCCCCAGCCACACATATCTTATCCTGGTTAACCCTGGTTAGCCTAATAGCGGCGACAGATAGACTAATAGCGGCGACAAGCCGTCGCCGGTATTGCTCGTTCCGTAAAAGACCTGCACAGCGCCATTTTCTTCCCTCCTCCTTCATTTTCCCCCCAAATCTCTGCGAACCACCGCCGTAGAACCGCGTTTTTTGCCCAAATCGGTTAGTTTAACTTTCTTTTTGTTAAATCTCTTCTCTATTTTGTTATTTACATGTTATAGGCTTTAATTTTTGCTCGTTTTTGTGTATATTTGTGTTTATGGAAGAAAATTCGGATCACCACCATCTCTTCTCCGGTCACCACCTTCACTTCTCCGGCACCACCTCGTCTCAGCGGTCTTAGTCTACTTGAAACCTGTAAAAAAGGGTTAGTTTTATATGTATTTTGTTTTAAAGTTTAGAAATTGTATAATTTTTGGTTTAGGTATGTAAATACGTGTATGTAAGGATGAATGTTTGTATGTCAAATGTATAATGTAGGTGTATTTGGAGAAAATGAGTATATGAAAGTCTATGTATTTGTGTATGTAGGTGTATGTAAGCATGTATGTGGGTATGTAAGTGTATGAATGAATGTATGTATGTAGGTGTATGTTAGTATGTTGGTGAAAAATGTGTATGTTAGTATGTATGTTTGTATAAAGTATGCAAATGTGTATGTAAGGATGAATGTTTGTATGTCAAATGTATAATGTAGGTGTATTTGTAGAAAATGAGTATATGAAAGTCTATGTAGGTGTATGTAAGCATGTATGTACGTATATGAATGAATGAATGTATGTATGTAGGTGTATGTTAGTATGTTGGTGAAAAATGTGTATGTTAGTATGTATGTTTGTATAAAGTATGCAAATGTGTATGTAAGGATGAATGTTTGTATGTCAAATGTATAATGTAGGTGTATTTGGAGAAAATGAGTATATGAAAGTCTATGTATTTGTGTATGTAGGTGTATGTACGCATGTATGTGGGTATGTAAGTGTATGAATGAATGTATATATGTAGGTGTAAGTGTATAAATTTTATGGTTTTGATCAAAATGTGTGTTTGTTTATGTGTAGGTTTGAAAAAAATGTTAAAGTTTGATAATTTGTATATTTGTGTTTAGGTTTTAAAACATTTATATTTAAATTTGACAAATATATATTAGTTAGGAAATACCCTCTTTATATTAAAATCATCATTTAAAACATAACGAACATAGAAAATACCCGCCAAAATTGAAATCAACATTTAAAACAAAAGGAGCTAAGAAAATACCCGCCTGAAATATAAACCATTATGAAGAACATTACAAGCTTAAAAACTGTGCCTGATATTGAATTCATCATTTCAAACATAACGAGCTAAGAAAACACCCAATTGAAATTGAAATCATGATTTAAAACATAACGTTCCGCCCAAAATTTAAAACAATCATTAAGAACATAACAAGCTTAAAAAAGTGTGCCCGTATTTGAATTAATCATTTTAAACATAACGAGCTTAGAAATACCCGCCCGAAATTGATTTAGAAATTAATTTCGGGTTGTCCCCGTTTATCTTGGGACTGCTTTTTGAATACTTTATTTCATTTAGGATGTGAATGTGTATTACATGATTGTTTGTTTAAGAAGGATTCGGTTATCATTTTCTCTTTGCTCCTCGGGTATATATATCATTACATATATACTTGGGAGCTAAGAGGAAATGCTGCCGAATTTTTCTTAAACAAACAATCATGTAATACACATTCACATATGAGATAAAGTGTTCAAAAAGTGGGTTTAGCAGCCTACCCTTGTCTTGTTAATCCTAAATTAGATTTTCTTTCAGTTGCATAATGCCTATCGATAAAAGTTGGATTGATTCCCCACGTCATTCACCTAAATACAAGCAAGGACTCAAGTCATTTATCGAGATGTGTGAAAGAGTGATAAAAAACCACGATGAAGTTAGATGTTCGTGTACCCAATGTAAAAATTCCGGCTTAAAAAATATGGCAGAAATGAAATACCATTTGCGTATTAACAGTTTTTTGGAAGGAATACACGAAGTGGACCTATCACGGGGACACGACTCCAATTGCAGAAGTAAACGATGTTGCGCCACAAGGCGGTATGGGAAACGTTATTGAAGTCATTAGGGGGGAGCGTATGGAAGAAGATACATACCTTAACCAAGAGAACTCGAATGGAGATAGTAGCGGTGTTGTTGATGATTTTGAAGACCTGGTAAAGGAAGTTGAAACAAAATTATATCCTGGTTGTACCAAGTATTCTTCTATCGACTTTTTAGCAAAGCTTTTGAATATAAAGGATACGTACCATTTTCAAAAAGTAGCAGTAGATCGAATCCTCTCGTTGTTGCGAGAGTCAATGCCAGAAGGCAACAAGATTCCCTCTTCGTATTATGTAGCTAAGAAGACATTTAAGAAGATTGGTTTGGCATATGAGATGATAGATGTGTGCACAAATGATTGTGCTCTCTTTTGGAAAGAAAACGAGTCCTTGCAAAATTGTCCCGTTTGTAATGAGAGTCGATGGGTCGATAAAGACACAAAAGGTACGAAGGTGGCTCGTAAGGTGTTACGATACTTTCCTTTGACGCCTAGACTATGACGTCTAGACTATGACGTTTGTATTGTTCAAGGCACACATCGAAATATATGATATGGCATAGTACCGGACGATCGGAAGATGGGACTATATGTCATCCAGTTGATGGATCTGCATGGCAAAACATTGATAAAAAGTACCCAAACTTCACGATGGAGCCACGAAATATTCGCTTAGGGCTTGCAGCTGATGGTTTTAATACCTTTAACAACGGTATTGGATCCTCAACTCATAGCACGTGTCCGGTTATACTCACCACATATAATCTGCCTCCCTGGCTATGCATGCGAGAGTCCACATTCATGTTGACCTTGTTGATTCCTGGCCCTAAATCACCGGGGAAAGACATGGACGTTTTCCATAGACCGTTAGTTGATGAGCTTAAGCGATTGTGGCAGACAGGTGTACGTACCAAAGACGCAGCAACAAACACATACTTCACAATGAAGGCGACGTTGTTATGGACCATAAATGACTTTCCAGCCCGTAGTAGTCTATCAGGTTGGAGCGGACAAGGCTACATGGCATGCCCAACTTGTAACCAAGACACTCCTTCAATACGTGTAACTAGTAAATGTGCTTATGTTGGTCATCGCTGGTTCTTAGATGCCAACCATCCTTGGAGAAGAAGTCTCGACTTTAACGGGAGACCCGAGACACGAGACCCTCCGAGACAGTTTAGCCCAGGTGACATAGAAGCTTAACTCGGTCGTTTAATTAATCGTCTACCAGGCAAGCATCCAGCTTTTGGAGGTGGGAGGATAACCCGGTCAGATTTCGAGTTGAACTGGTCCAAAAGAAGCATATCTTTTGACCTTGAGTATTGATCTTCTCTGCAGCTGAAACATAACTTAGATGTAATGCATATAGAGAAAACATGTGTGCGACAGCTTGCTCGGTACTCTTCTAATGAACGATAAGAGCAAAGACACGCGAAATGCGCGGTCGGACTTGGAAAAACTAAACATTCGGCCATCACAATGGCTGAAACAATCGGGTGGCAAGTTCTTAAGTCCCCACCCAAAGTACTCATTCAAGTTCGATGATCGAAAACTTTTTTGTCAGTTTATAAAAAATGTTAAATTACCAGATGGGTTTGGATCTAATATCAGTAAGAGGGTGACAGATAACAATGCTAACATTACCGGGTTGAAATCTCATGACTGTCATATCCTCATGCAACGTTTGATACCGAT
This sequence comes from Helianthus tuberosus, assembly GCA_030545235.1. Taxonomy (NCBI): domain Eukaryota; kingdom Viridiplantae; phylum Streptophyta; class Magnoliopsida; order Asterales; family Asteraceae; genus Helianthus; species Helianthus tuberosus. The sequence goes on from JARYGA010005921.1 coordinate 43,681, forward strand.
TGGGGTTAGAGGGCTTTTGACTAAAGATACATCTACACCAATAGTAGACCTTTGTATGTTCTTTAAGCAACTTTGCTCTAGAACACTATCGGTGGATGATATGAAGAAAGCAAAGGATGACATTGTTACCATCTTATGCAAGTTAGAGATGATTTATCCACCTGCGTTTTTTGACATTATGGTTCATTTACTTGTGCATTTACCTGATGAAGCGATTGACTTAGGTTGCTACAGTTTTCTGACAAAACAAAAATTACTTTATTTTTAATTTCTTAATTTTAAATAATACTATAATTTAAAAAATAAAATGTTATATTTGTCGGAAATTTGTAGCAAATTGAGTTAGGTTGCTACAGTTTTCCAACAAAACAAAAATTACTTTATTTTTTATTTCTTAATTTTAATTAATACTATAATTTAAAAAATAAAATGTTAATTTTGTAGAAAATTTGTAGCATATTGAGTTAGGTTGCTACAGGTTTCCGACAACAAAATTATTTTATTTTTAATTTTAATTAAGTAAATAATTTTAAAAAATAAAATGTTTAATTGGTAGGAAATTTGTTGCAAACTGAGTCAGTTTGCAACAAGTTTTTCACAAAAAAAAAGTTATTATTATATACTAGTTTTAGTAAAGTAAATAATGTTAAAAACTACAATACTATAGTACATATCTTTTACGATATGATACAATATAATATAATATACTATACTATGTCACGCTGCCTATACCATATCATACCATACTACCCATCCATACCATACCATACTACTTATCCATACCATACCATACTATACCATACCATACCATATGATATAGTATACTACACTACACTACTTGTAAAATGCGATCCTATACTACATCATACCATACGATCCTATAATATACTACATTACACTATACTACATATACCATACCATACCATACCATACCGTACCATACCATACCATACCATACCATACCATACCATACCATACCATACCATACCATACCATACCATACCATACCATACCATACCATATGATATAGTATACTACACTACACTACTTGTAAAATACGATCCTATAGTACATTGTACGATACAATCCTATAACATACCATACCATACCATACCATATGGGCTTTTGATACCGATACCTAGATGATATGTATCACGCGACTCAAACCAACCCTAAGCCTACTAATGGGCCTTCATCAAAACAACACCCAAAGCTTACTGCTGGGTCGTCCACCCGGGGCATTCCATGGCCTACTGATGGACCATCTACCCAAACCAATCCCGAGCCCAGCTCTATGCCTACCCCACCCGAACCTGACCCCACCTTGTCAAATGCACCCATTTCTATATGTATGTATGTGTGTGTGTTTTGATATATGCGTATGTATGTGCGTACGTGTATATAACATAATTATTTGTTTTCCAAGCTCAAGCTCGAATTGGGCTTAGCTCATCTATTGATTGTGCGAAAAAACGGCCAGCGGTGGTTCCGATTAGGTGGCGGAAACCCTAACGGTGAGATGAGATGGAGTGGGGATGATGAAACCCTAGGTGGAAGAGTGTGAACTGAGGGGGATCTGCGACAGCACCACTATTCCCCTCCTCAACATCACCTGATCATCATCATAACCCCGTTTTCCCCCAAACAGGCTTCTAGATCCAGATTAAGTGGTGTTTGGTGGTGTGGGGTAGGTGGTCGCAGTGGGTGGTGGCCAATGGTTCTTGAACAGGGGATTATGGTGGTAGGGTGGATGGCAGCGTAAGGTTATGGTGGGGTGGAAGGCAGGACGGTGGTGTGGGTGGATGGTGGTGGTGGTGGTGTGGGTGGATGGTGGTGGTGTTAAGTGAGAGAGGGAGAGAGGGTGAATATATACTGATTTTTATATATATAATATATAAGTTTTCATCAGCTGATCAGCATGCCACCTCATTAAAAACGCCACTTCATCTAAAATTAGCCACGTAGGACAACAAAACTAACCAAGTTAGTGTTTGGTTAACGACGGGGTGACACAGCAACCCAAGTATTAAGTGAGAGTGATGGGAGCCAAAGTCAAAGTTGAGAGTGCCAGCCAAATGACAATAGTTGGGGTGTTTAAATCCATTACCCCTATATTATATTATATTACATTATATTATATGTATTAATTTGTAACATGGTAATGAATAGTATTTTTTGTGGCCTTTTTTTTATTTCATACAAAATTTTGGTTTTTTTTTACCATTTTGCCACAAAAGTTAAACAAGTTTGGTTTTTTATTTTACGTTTTTTTCTCGATTTTATGGTCATGCGGTTGCTACTTAATACGGTATTTGGTAGTCATACTTGGTCCCTCTGATTTTTTTTACCCCCTCAACTTTCTAAACGTGTCGGTATAAATTAGACTTCATCTACCTTTTACATAACGTGAGTCACTTGATGTTAAAAAAAATGTGGTTTTACATTACTTCTCTGCCCGCAACGCAGTGACTTAAGACTAGTTAAAATTAGAAGCTAATGAATAGTAATTTTAATATTATAATAATACATAGTTTTTATTACTTTTATTATTTTAATATTATAATTATAATATAAAAAGTTATTTTCTTTACTTTTTAACTTTAATTTAATCAATTTTTTTAATATCACCGGTTGGGATAAGCTTGGTGTCAACCGGTATCGAGCCAGTACTGGTATCAAAAATACTGGTACGGTCCTGTTTTGTGTTGGTACATGAAGGTAAAAACCGGCACTAGTACAGAAAAAGCCAAAAGTTGGTGCCGAATTGATATTGAAAATCTTTTGGTTCGGGAAATTCAGTGCTGCTACCCGATACCATATGCTCATCCCTGATCACGGGCACCGGACGAACAACAACAATATCGTACAACTTTTTTTGATTTTCTTCAATTTTTAATCCTTTTTCTTTTTTTAGTTTCAGGGGTTGAGATAAGCTCGGTGCCAAACGATACAGAATCGGTACTGATACCAAAAATACCGGTTACTGTACCAATATATGAAGGTAAAAATTAAAATAAAAAATAAAATAGTTAATTTATATATAAATAATTATTATCATATAAATATATAGTTAATATATTAAATAAAAGCTATATAAAATTAGTTGTATAAATGAAAGAGGGAACTCCAAAATGAAAAGGTTAAAATTTATTTTATCCCGCTTAACATTGGCGCTGCTATTTCCCTCCCAATTCTCCCACCAAACTTCTAGCCCTAATTCCCAATTCCCCCACCAAAGTTCTAGCCCAAATCGTCCCAACCAAAACTCAGAAGGTAGCTACTGGTGGTTTCAGGGGAAGCTCCAAATTGGTAAGTAATTGCGTCTTTAAATCTCTATTAGTCTTAACCCTCTCTAAGATTTTACTTCACCAGCTTAAATCGGTCGGAGTTGGTGGTTTCCGGCCATCGTGAGGCTTAGAGTGGTGGTTTCCAGTGGCGCTCATCTATTTCAGGTACCAACCTTGTGTTAATTTCAATGTAAAAACCAATTTAGTTTATATGGATTATTGTATTTCTATATCTTTGTTTTTTAACTTTCAATCCACTGTTGATAATTAGAAATTTTACCTTTCATATAGAAATTTTATATAGACAAACCTGAAATTTAAAAAAGGAAATGAGTTAGTATACTGAAAAGGAAGTAAGATTCGAAGAACATACTAGTGTTGGTTGAGTTTTTGGTCTTGTGTAGTTAACCTGAAATTTTAAAACAAAAGTCACTTCTAATGCTGAAGTGTGAGCTGTACCCATTATATATATGTTAAAACTTAAAACAAGAAGAGGATACAATTTGGAATTTTATATAGACAAACCTGAAATTTAAAAAGGAAAAGAGTTAGTATAGTGAAATTTTAACCGTTGGTGCCATAAATCAACACTCTTAATCGTCTTAGCTTTCTCGACATAAGTCGTTTCTGCTGACATAACGGACACTGTATCATTCTTCTTCCGTTGCATAATAGCCTTCGAGGGTGAGGTTGTTGCGAACTCATCGTATACTTTAACGTCTTGAGGCCCGAAAAGAACATACTTCCCAGTTGCTGTAATATGTGGAACTGACAACAAATTTTTCTTCACCAATATGAGAGATCTTGTGTCTTGAATCTCAGCAATTAATACAACCCTATTGCCTTCGTATTTAATAGGATTTTTTAATCGCTTCTTCTCGCCAGTCATATGATTTGAACACCCCGAGTCCACAATCCAGTCGATTAACGAATCGATATCAGTTGTTGCTGTTAAGGCCAGAACTGTTTGGTGTTTAGAAATATAAGCCTCAGCATCCCAACTTGCTTCTTCACAAGTTTCACACTACTAGCTTGTCTTACTGGCACCCTCTACATTGAAGTTATTCCTTCCAGCCTGGTTAAGGATCACTGAATTGCGCTGAGCCTCTTGAAAGTTACCTTTTTTTTACCCTTATGTTTCTGCCGAACAATAGTGAACTCATCCTTGTCAACCTGATCTTCAGCAGTAGGAATGTCATGGTTGGTGCTCAGCTTTTTCATCTTCAGCGTAGCAGCCTCTAACTCCTCAGCAGTTCTGGTCCTAACCTTGCACTGAATAAAGGTGTGGCCGAAAACGTTACATTGGTTACAAACATTTAAGGTTGTTGTTTCAGTAGATCTGGTTCAGACACAACCCCACCCCCATTCATATCTGACTCACTGGTCCGGCCATGGCCACCTTATTTTTTCTTAAATAAATTGTTCATACTTAAATAAATTAAATTAAGCCACCTTATTGTGTCTATGAATTTTTAATTGGATCAGATATCTTGTTTTCGGAAATAACATATTTTTGAAAATAAAAGATAACCTAAATTTTTTCCTTTTGAAAAAAGAATTGTTTTTTTACAGAAATATGTATAATTTCAAATTATCGAATTGCACAAAATTGAATTTTGTCACACCTAGTAATTTTGATTAAAAAAAAAAAATACTAAAATTCACTAAAATGCCATTCAAAATGAATATACCATCATCGGTTTGCTAGTACCGCATGTCATTCTATTACTATTATTTTGCTATGTTTATTGTCATAACGTTAATTTTCATTTAAAAAAAGTAGTTTATATATTGTTTTAGCGGCTAAGGGCCTTTTATCTGTTATTAGGCTCTGAGTTGGTTTGGTTGAATATTATCTGTTAATTCTCATTTGACATGTTGATTTTGTTTATTTTTGGTGTCTTTGGACTGTAAAATTGACCATTGTGGTTTGAGTTATAGATCGATAAAAAATGTCGTCGGATAGAGAGTGGATGTACGGGGTGAGAACCAATAAAGACGGTACTATAAGTTTGCAATTTCAACGTTGTGTTGATCATTTCTTGGATTTTGCATACAAACACGCAAATAACATTGAAGGGGAAACTATAAACGGGGTTCGTGTATTACTAATTAGATGTCCGTGTAGTACATGCAAAAACCGTTACTACAAGACGAGAGGCGTTGTTGATTGTCATCTAACTTCACAAGGATTTATGAAAGATTATCGGGTATGGTACGCCCATGGTGAATCTGATGAGCCGATGGATGTAAGTCAATGTTCGAATCCTGGACCATCTCAACATGTGGCTCAAGATGCTGATGAAGATCTTGGTGAATATACCGAATATGATCAAATGGTTATGGAATGTATGCACCAAGATCCAAATCAAAACGTAAAAGCATTCTATCACATGTTAGAGCAAGCCAATGAGCCTTTATGGGAAGGGTGTAAAGATGCTAGCATACTCTCTGCCACCACCAAATTATTGAATTGGAAATCCGATTGTAATGTTTCGGATTCTACATTTGATAAACTACTTCCAATAATCAAAGGTATACTTCCTGATGATAATAAGCTACCTCGAAACTTTTATGAGACCAAAAAGATATTGAAGCCCCTAGAGTTGCCATCACACAGATTCATGTGTGCCAAAACCATTGCATGCTATTCTATGGACAACATTCCGACTTGGATCGTTGTATAGTATGTAATGAAGACAAATACAAGGAAAAAGGGAAGAAGGTGCCTAAGTTGGTGATGACTTACATGCCTGTCGGACCAAGACTTCAAAGATTGTTCTATTAAAAAAAACTGCCCAACATTTGACTTGGCACGCAAATCGTAGTCTATCAGAAAAGATGAGTCATCCTAGTGATGGTCGAGCCTGGCACCATTTTAACTCAGTCTTTCCCGATTTTACAAAAGAGACACGCAATGTTCGTCTCGGGTTGTGTACTGATGGATTTAGTCCAAATAATACAAGCGGGACACCGTATTCATGTTGGCCAGTGTTTCTCACGGTTTACAATCTTCCACCTTGGTTGGCCTTGAAAGAGAAATACATCCAACTTCCCTTGGTGATTCCAGGTCCAAATAATCCTGTACAAAATATTGACGTTTTTCTACAACCTTTGGTAGACGAGCTGAAATTATTGTTCACACATGGCATTGAGACTTATGATGCCTATCGATCTGACAATTTCCAAATGAAGGTCGTATTGCTATGGACAATTAGTGACTTTCCTGCTTATGGAATGTTGTCTGGATGGAGCACACATGGTAAGCTAGCTTGCCCATATTGCTCGAATAAATCGGGATCCTTCCAACTTCAGTTTGGTGGGAAAGCATGTTGGTTTGACTGCCATAGACAACATCTTCCCACAAATCATGCTTTCCTTAAAGATAAGGTTAACTTTCGGAAACACAAAACGGTTTCAGGCGGGAGAGATATTCCAGAGCCAACTGGAGAGGAAATATGGCAGGATATAAAAGATATTCCCATTGTTTATGATATTAAACCTCGTGGTACTGAAAGATCTAGAAAACCACCTGGTTTTGGGATTACACATAATCGGGTAAAAAGAAGCACCTTTTGGGAACTTCCGTATTGGAGTAACTTGTTAATCTGACACAACCTTGACGTGATGCACATCGAGAAAAATGTATTTGATAATTTATTTAACATAATTATGAGCACAAACTATTCCAAAGACAATATGAAAGCAAGGCAAGACATGGAGCATATTTGTAATCGTCCTCTTTTAAACCCCTTCTATGATAAAAATGGAAATATGACTAAAGATAGGTGAGAATACACTCTGAAAAAAGATGACGTTAAAAAAGTATGTTCTTGGTTTAAAAAGCTAAAGTTTCCAGACGGGTATGCATCTAACATAGGGAGTTGTGTAAACATGAAACTCAACTCTTTTCATAGCTTTAAGAGTCACGATTGTCACGTGTTTATGCAACGCTTGCTATTAGAGGTTTTGTCTCAAAAGAGACATACGAGGCTGTAACAGAGCTATGCATGTTCTTCCGCGTCTTATGCTCAAGAACATTGCATGTACAGGATTTGATTAACATGAAGCACAATATTGTTCAAACAATATGCAAGTTGGAAAAAATATTGCCTCCTAGTTTCTTTGATTCCATGGAGCACTTGGTCATACATCTAGCTAATGAAGCTCTTCTTGGTGGTCCGGTGCAATATAGATGGATGTAGAGGTAATAATACTATTTTATTTTTATGAAAAAAAATGTTTTTCAGATTTTCGTTAATCATTCTTAACACATTCTCAATGATTTATAAATGTAGGAAGCTTGGTTTAATGAAAAGAAGAATTAGAAACAAATCAAAGGTGGAGGGTTCAATCGTGAGGGAACACCTAGTGAATGAAATTGCCACATATTGTTCTATATACATTGACCCGTCGATTGAGACACGCCATAATAGAGAGCCGCGGAATTTCGCACCACAACATTCTAGTTCTTCAAGTGGAGGCTCTCAATTGAGCGTGTTTGCTGTTCCGTCCAGACGATTATATGAAAAGGGCGGAAAAAAGAGACGCATGAGTAAGAAGAACTAAAAAAGGCGCACACCTATGTTCTTTTAAATTGTGCAGAAGTTTACCCTTACATCGACAAGTTTGATGAGGTGGCGCCACAATTGTATCCAAACGAGTCAGAATTTCTTCTCAGAGATCACCATTTTGCTGATTGGTTTGAAAACAAAGTAAGTAAAGTCAGTTAAATCATCACGATTGATGTTAGTGCATCGTTAACCAACACGGTGCGTGCATGCTCTTTATTGTAGGTAATGAATGGCTTAATTGATGGAAGCACTCGACATTTAGAGGTTTTAGCAAGGGAACCATATATTTATTCCCAGTCTCACAATGGGTATTTTGTAAATGGTTACAAGTTCCACACCCGAAAGCATGGTAAAGGACTTGTAACCTCAAACTTCGGTGTATGTGTGAGAGGGGAAACGTATAATGCCGAAGAGTCTGACTACTATGGCTTACTGGATGAGGTACTAAAGCTCCAATATGATTGCAATGGGCCTCACACCGTTGTACTATTTAAATGTACATGGTTTGATAATAAACACCGTGTAATAGTTAACAAAAATAAGTTGGTTGATATCAGACACAAGTGTCAATCTCAAAATGATGACAAGTTTATCTTGGCATCACAAGTGGAACAAGTGTTTTACACACCTTACCCTGCCATCACACGTGAAACAAAAGATCTATGGGCGGTTGTCAAGACAAAAGCGCGACACATTTATGAAGACACCGCACCTGAAACCGAAGTCACAAAAAATGGGAACACGGAAGCACATGATTTCTTTCAGACTGATGAACGGTTTGAGTTATCGAATGATGCAACTATGAGTGATCCCTTAGATCATGATACATTCGATGATGATGATGACGACAACGACCAGGATGGTGATGATGATGAAATGGTTTTTTTTGATAATTCTTCAGATGATGATGAAATGGTTTTCTCTGATGACTCTTCAAATTAAGAAGAAGATGAACATGATTTTTAGGAATAGAAGTTGATTGTTGTTGTATACTTATTCTTATTTGAGATTATCATTTGGTATGTACATTGTAAATTATTTCCTATCGTAGGGTTTGTCGATCTTATATTATCTAGCTGGTTTGTGAATCTTATATTATGTATCTGATGACTCTTATTTCATTAAAATGCAGGCTGCATACATTATGAATTGTGGTAAAGATAATGTTGCTCATTGTGGTGGTAGTGGTGGTGGTCGCGGTCGTGGTGGTGGTGATGGTGGTGGTCGTGGTCTTCGTGGTGGGAAAATAAAGAAAGTTGTAAGCAGACGCATTGATAGTGATATTGTTGTTGATCTCAATCTTCGTAGAGGTGAAAGTGATGTCGCTAATATTGCTTCTGGAAAAGGAAGATCTAAAAAGTCTGACCCAAAAAAATCCCAATAAAAAGACACATGTTGATAAAAGTAGTGTATGGACCCATGGGCCGTATGTGGTGATACGATCTCCAGAAGGTAAAACAATGGCATATCGTAGATTCGGAGTTGGTGGTTGTAGCCAAGTGGATGAGGGTGATCAGATGGCTGATGTAGCTGGGATGTCAGATAACATTGCACCGTCCCATGATGTGTCACGGGATATTGTTAATGATGATAACGATTTCGATGAGGATTTAGGTGATGGTGACAATGGATATGGTAGTGACAATGGTGGAGATAGTGATGGTGGCATTGTCGACGGAGGTGTCGACGGAGGTGTCGACGACGGTGGTGGTGATGGCGACGGTGGTGATGGCGACTGTGGTCATGGTGACGGTAGTGAGAAGGAATTTATAAAAAGCAACGGAAAGAAGTATGTCACCAATTTTAAAGTTTTATTTTATGTTTTAAAAAAAATGTATTTCATGTTACAAAATACAGTTATATGGTTATTTGAAAATTGTAGGTTTACAAAGAATAAGGTAAATAGATGTGCAAAGGATATATTTGGGCAATGTTATGATGGGGATTGGGTCACATTCAAAAAGGTCCCACATAATGTTAGGATGCGCTTGTTCAACCGCTTTCAGGTAGCTTATCAATTAGTTATTCGTATATGTTTTTGATTATTTCTTTTAATCATGGCATTTTGACTTTTGTTTTTAATTTTACAGACCAAATATTGATGGAATCGGGGAGATGACCAGCTAATATATGATACATTTATCAACGTGCTCAAAAGAAGATTTAGAGACATAATGAGAAATCTGAGACAAAAATCTAAAAAAAAGGCTACTGATAAGGGGCATAAAATACCTGGTGGTAAATACAATTTTATTGTCCAACGTAGATTTCCACCAGATGGGATACCTCTTGAGAAGTGGGAACGAATGTGTAGTGTAAGGAATTTAATAAATTACCGATATTTTTTTAAATTTCTATTTCTCTGTATATATTATGTGTATATATTTTTCCCCTTATAGTTCTGGAACACTGAAGAATGGCAAAAAAAGTCTGAAGCCGGGAAAAGCAACCGCAAAAATGACTTATGCATTCATACGGGAGGGTCAATAGGATTTGATGAGCACCGCGCCAACATGGTAAACTAGTCATAATTATAAATTTTAGTACATATCATTTACATTACTCTGTTTGATGTAGGAAAAGAAAGAGGGTAAAAAAGTTGGATACAGGAAAGTATTCTTCGAGACCCACGCTACAAAGGAGTGCAAAAAGAGGGTACAAGATGGGGAGATCAATGAAAATGACTTTGAAAATTTAAACTTTGTTACTAAGCGTGCAAAGAATTCATATGTTAGTTATCATTCATTATTTGTTTATAGTTATTGATTCAAGTCTTAGTGTTCAAAGTTTTCATTTCATAAATTTTACGTCGCGTACATGCAACAACTTAAAAAAATGTACCCGGAAGAAACATAATGCGATGATTTGGCTATTTGGGAGAGTTTGAATCCGAAGCGTAAGGGTGGTAACTTGTTCGGGGTAGGAACTTCTGATCCTCATTTTGTGGTGACCGGCACACCATCTTCCACAACTTATGCATCATATGATGATGCCAGGCAGTCACAAGAGGTATCATCATTATTGTTCCTCTTTTAGATTGACACGTTAGCCTTCACATATAGAACTATAATTATTTAATAAGATTATACAAATTAGACTTGGCTGCCAAACTGCATTTCATCAACTAAAACATGAATAACTAGGTATAGTGGAATTAATTGTAGTTATTTTTAGAGTCCCTGTGGTTTGTGCATTTTAACCATTTGAATCCAAAAACCAAACTTGTCTTGATTTGAGTCCCTGTGGTTTGTAATTTTAACCCTTTATATATAAAAAAATTAAAATTTTGTATGGGCTCGTTTAGACTCGCGAGCCTAAACAAGCTTTGTATTTCAAGCTCGAGCTCGGGCTCAATAACAAAACAAGCTCTATTTCAAGCTCGAGCTCGGGCTCGGGCTCGTTAAGGCTCGGCTCGTTTGAGAACAAAAAACAACGAATTGGGTTTAGAACTACTTGTGCAGACCTGGTGGACGTGCAGACCTGGTGGATTAATTAGTATGCATCAATCATTATAGAGCATAAGTCATACAACTACTTGTGCAGACCTGGTGGACGTGCCACCATTATTTTCTTCATTTTTCTTTAAGTCAACATGCAAGTACTTGTGCAGACCTTTCATAAATGCTTAAATTTCAAACAGGCCTGCATACTACTTTGATTCCATGACCTTTGAATTCTAAAGAAGACTCACTAAACACTATAAAGAACAAAATGCCATGTGCAGACATATCTTAACAAAACACCATGTTCAACATTATATATCTTATATCTTAACAATACACCATGTTTAAAGTAGCATAACAAAAGATCAACTTCAATATTACATAACCAAAGGGATCATCTGAACTACTAACACACCAATGTGTGAGATCTCTCATTGCGTTCTTAAATCTACAGATTGTGAATGGGGAGAGCAATGTAAGGCTGAAGATGAAGTAGTGAATGAGTAAATATTAGGTCAAAATGGGTTATATTGGGGCTGGGAAAAAATAAATCGGGTAGATGGACAAAAATGCCCCTCACGTGCATGCCACATGGTGAGGGGTTAACTTCTAATTTGAATGTGGTTTGCATTTTGGATTCAAAGGGTTAAAATTACAAACCACAGGGACTCAAATCATGACAAGTTTGGTTTTTGGATTCAAATAGTTAAAATGCACAAACCACAGGGACTCAAAAAGGACTTTACTCTTATTTTTAACTGTAAATTAGGGAAATCTCTTCTATATTTATACTATATTTTCTTATGTTGATGAAATAGTTATATATGGTCTAATCCTTTTTGACGTTTTTTGCTGAAAATCTACATTTTTGGCGTTTTTTTTTTTGCTGAATGAACATGCAGTTTTTAGGTCTTTTTTTGCCGAAAGAACATGACTTTTTTGATGATAAAAACCTGCATTTTTTTTGAGTTTTTTTTTTGCTGAAAAAACTTGCATTTTTTTTGGGTTTTTTTGCTGAAAAAACCTGCAGATTTTTGGGCTATTTTTGGCTGAACGACCCTTCAATTTTTTATGATAAAAACCTGCATTTTTGGGGGATTTTTTGCTGAAAAACCTACAGTTTTTAGGGCTTTTTTTTTTTTTTTTTTTTTTTTTGCGGAAATAACCTGAAATTTTATTACTTTTTTTATGATAAAACCCTGCTGTTTTTGGCGTTTTTTTCGCTGAATTAAACCTTCAGTTTTTTGCCGATTTTTTGCTCAAAAAACCTTATAAGCAACGTACATGTCGTTAACTGACAACGTACACGTCGTTAACCAATTTTTTGCCGATGCTGTGTTTACTGAACAGTTTACCTGTTTTATGGTTATTGTAATAATGCCCTTGCACATGATAATGCCCTTAAATATGTGTTTAATGTTACAATTTGTTTTTTTTTGTTAATATGTATTAATAATGTCCAGTTTGATGAATTTTAGCTTAAAAAGGTTCAAGCAGAGTTGGAAAAAGAAAGAGTGGCCCGAAAAAATATGGATGCTCGTTTTGCACAATGGGAACAAGAGCGGGAACAAGAGCGGGCCGAGCGTGAACGGGAGCGAGCCGCAAATGCAGTATGGCAAAAAAAGATGGAAGAAATGATGAATAGTTCAAGAAAAAAGTAAAGATCGTGTTCATTTTGTAATATGAAAACACGCTTTTCATATTACAAAAGCTCGTTTTCATATTAACTTTCGGTTTGTATTACATTTTGAAACGTTAAAATCGTATTAGTTTTGTAATATGAAAACGCGCTTTTCATTAGAAATTTTTGGTTATTATTACAAAAGCGCGTTTTCATATTAACTTTCGTTTTGTATTACATTTTCAAACGTTAAGATCGTATTAATTTTGTAATATGAAACGCACTTTTATTAGAATTTTTGGTATTCGTATTTAAATATCGTGCACAGGTTTTTTCTATTTTCTAAAAATTTCCTGCAATTATTTGCAAAAAAAAAAAAATCTGATTTTATTAAAAAATTGTCGCAAATTTGTCGGAATCTGGTAACTTTATTTCTGTAGGAAATTTGAAGGTACCATGTCCCAAAAAAAAACTAAAATTTGTAGGAAATTTGTCTAAAATAGTTTTTAGAGTTTGTAGGAAATTTGTCGGAATCTGGTAACTTATCTTATTAAAAAAAATTGTCGCAAATTTGTCAGAATCTGGTAACTTTATTTCTGTAGAAAATTTGTAGGTACCGTGTCGCAAAAAAAAAAAAACTAAAATTTGTAGGAAATTTGTGTAAGATAGTTTTTAGAGTTTGTAGGAAATTTGTCGAAAATGGTTTTTTAATTAATTATTTTCTTAAATTATTATTATTATTGAAAATGACTAAAAAAAATATTACTAAAGTATGTAAAAAGTGGGATTTGTGACAAATTTGTCGAAAAATGGTAGAAAAGGCTTTAAAAAAAAATTGTAAGAATTTTGTGGAAAATTTTGCGATGGTTGTTATTTGTCGGAAAGTTGTAGCAAATTTTGTGGTAGTTTTGTCGCAATCATACTTTCCGACAAGGATTTTTCACACGGACCTGTTTTGTCGCATATTTGTAGCTAAGGCCAATTTTCCACAGATTTGCTACAAATATGCTTGTGGTAAATCTGGCTGTTTTCTAGTAGTGAGGCCTGAAGGTTGTATAGCTGAAGGTTATGTGTTTGAAGAAGCTCTAACATTTTGTTCAATGTACCTTAAAGATGTTCAGACTAAGTTCAATCGCCCAGATAAAAACGATGATGTCGTTGTTGAAAAAAGAAAGTTATGGGTGTTTGAGTCCAAATGTCGTCCTGTTGGCGCAACAAAGAACAAATATCTATCATTCATCGAAAAAAGCAAGATGGAATGGTTTGTCCTCGAAAACTGTGCAGAAGTTAGGGAGTACATGAAGTGAGTGCCTCTATCTTTAACTTTTCATAATCTTTTAATTGGTATTTTTCATTCCTTTCTTATATCTGTCATCAATGTAGTGAATTCAAACATACACATCCCCAAGATGATCTTAAAACCAAATTTCCGGGATGGTTTCTCCATAAGGTATAATACATATATAACACTCATTACTCTACACTTGCTAGGTAATACATATATAACAAACATTATTACTCTATATTTGCTAGGTCCATTCAATGAAAACACAAAATTCTCCAGAATTCCACCCGGAGTTGTATGCTCTTTCAATTTGTGCGAAAATGACTGCTTACACTTACACTGCTTGCATAGTCAACGTTGTTAGGTTTAAGACACTTGAACGTGATGCAAAATGCGCAACGCAAAACTCTGGGTGGAAGTGGTTGGAGAGAACGGTGTGAAATTTTATGGCCAATTAGAAGAAATTATTGAGTTGCGTTATACAAATGATTATTCCATTGTCCTATTTCGGTGCAAGTGGTTTGATACTCGAAGGGGTGTAAACCATGACAATAATATCACCAGTATAAGCATAAGCACTGAACGTGAATGGGACAAAGACGATCAACTCATATTTGCTTCGCAAGCCAAACAAGTGTCTTCATCCAAGAAACGTCTCCAAACAAAAAAAAATAAACATAGGTGGGTAGTCGAAAATGTTAATCATCGAAAAAATTGGGATCGGCCATTAAGTGATGATTACCGCGTCAATAAGGTTCAAAATGTTGACAAAGGCTTAGAAGATACTGACGTTGTCGACAACAACTCTTCATCTGACTGTGCACTTGTCATTGACTTGACCAAATACTTTCAAATTGGATCTTCTCATGTTACTGCGGGTGAGCCTTCAATTGAAGTTGATCCCCCAACGGCTACCGTCGATGAAGTGTTTGAGGTCCAGACTGATTGTGATGAGGTCGAGGCTGATTGTGATGAGGATGATCCCGATTATGTGGAGTCTGACTAAAAGAAAAGTTATTGTAATTTATATTGATTTGTATTTGATAAACACTTGTTTGAAATATTTATTTGAATTTGAGTTACACTTGTTGTACTTTCCCTTAATTTCTATTAGATACACATGCTGTAACATTTGTAACTTTATAGGGATTATGTTTTCGGTATTGCTTTTATTCGCTTATCTGATGGCGGATGTGCCCCCTGGGGACATGGGGGTGACGACACTGGTGATCCACCGCCTCCTCCTGGTGGATTTCGTGGCACGCACGAGACTGACGGTAAGTCTTTTACTAAGTTATTTTGTAGTCCTTATATTTTATATATTATAAATGTTGTTACTAATTATTTTTGTTTTAATTGCAGCGGTTCCCCCGAAGAGGGTTAGGGGGAAAGCCAAAAACGAGAAACTACGGCGTCTGGTAAAAGCGGGGCGGGGGGGGGGGGGGGACCTGTATCGCTTACGTTTGACAGACAGGTCACGTATACCCCTGTTGGTAAATCAAGAGATCTGTTTTCAAGGGAGGCCGACCTGTATATGTGGTGGACCATCCCGTTCGATAAAACTGGATGGGATAACGTTGAACAACATTACAAGGATGCCCTCATGAACCACTTACGGGTAAATAAGTTATATGCATAAAATTTTATCAAATATTTAAGCACATGCAAATCTAATTTATATATGATATTTTAACTTTTTTATTTAATTTGTAGGAAAATTTCAATTTTGATGAAGTGGAACGTGATTTAGAGGCGAAAAACTTGACGGGCGGTATTAGAGTTGTGCTTATGAAGCGGTATTCTGACCGCAATACCAAGCTAAAAAATTATTTAAGAGCGAGGGAGGTTACAATGATATTGCGAGGGGAAGGGCATACCATCCCGTGGATATGCCCTATGCTAACTGGTTGAGAACCATCGAAGGTTTCCGGGACGCAAAATATATTAAAAGAAGCAAGGCCAACACACTAGTACGCGAGAAACAACAATTCCCATACCGTCGGGGGACATCGTCGTACGGTAGCACCGCCTATAAAAATGTAACGTTTTATGTATGTGTGCGTGTGTGTAAGCTTTGGTTTATTTAATGTCTAATCTTAGTTTATTGTTAAACAGGATATGGATTGGGTACCTACGTATGCTAAAACCCACACGGACAATCAAGGGAATTGGGTTGATCCGGTTGCTGAACAAAATTACGTAAGTATTTCTTTTAAGTATTATTTTCTATAACAAATATATATATATATATATATATATATATGTATATAATCATCTTCGTAAAATACAACGGAACATGCAACATGCCACAAATGAATGGAGCGGTGAGGGTCCTCCAATTGCCCCGTATCAGGAAGCGTTGGGTGAGCGGTGAGGATGGTACCGCGGGATGGGGCCTAAACCTTCTTCCAACACGTCCTCGAACACGTGCTCTAACATGTCGTCTTCGCAAGCTCGGACGCAAGAACCCTTTTCCGAGGTAAACTACCCAATATATAAAATGACAAACGAACGCATGTTTCCTTGGTAAATATATGTTGGTAGCGTTAATTAATATGCTAATATATGTTTTGATATCTATTATTGTAAGATTTTGTTAACAGTCTGTTCCAAACCCCGTCCTTTTTGAACCAACGTAACAACTATCTTTCTTCACAAGGAAAAGGAAAAGGAAAGTCAAAGGACTACGATTCGGATGACTTATTCGATAATGAATCCGACGAAGAGTGACTTGTTGTTTTTAATGTATGATTTAATTAAACGTTGTAGGATTATAATGTACGACTTAAACGTAGTTTTTAATTATATTACCTTTAGTATATGTTCATGGCGTATGTTTGCGTTGTTTGAAATAGGCATGTTCTGTTTTTTCGCCCGTAAAACTGGCTGGGTGCTGTATATACAGCTGCTGTATTAAAAAAAAAGGCTTTTAGCGGCGACAGGTGTCGCCGCTATTGCCCTACACCCTTTACCGGCCATGGTTAATACCGGCGACGGCTGTCGTCGCTAAAACTATAAGATCAATACCGGCGACACCCACCTTTTGCGGCGACAACAGGCCAATAGCGTCCCATCAATACCGGCGACCCTTTACCGGCGAGGTGTCGTTGCTAAAACTCAATAGCGGCGACAAAAACCATCAATACCGGCGACACCTGTCGCCGCTAAAGGTGGTCCGTTCTTGTAGTGTCTCCTCTTATGCGTCTTCTTCTGCCCTGCAGCCAAGGGCTGCTCTCTTACTCGAAAATGACTCTCAAACCTGCCTTCTCTTACTTGCTACGAATTGGGCTTTATTTCAATGCTTTTTACAAGGCAGGATCTGGATTAGGTATAAACATCTTCTTATTTTCAGGTTTTATCTAAATGTGAGAGCATGTAATTCTCAGTGTAGCTTTCCAGTTAAACCTTTTTAACTAGCTACTAACTCGCTTCTTATTCAAATAAAACCATGTTATAAAATATAGAATACCATGAACTCAAAATAATATCCAAATTAAATTTCATTCATCTTGATCAATGATCTAAACTTACAACTATAAATGGTTCCTACTGGTTAGATGTTTACAAAACTGTTGTAGATATAGACAGATGTATACAAGTCAAAATGCTCCCAAACGAGAAGCCAGATCTGTGAATACATCTTCACTACAGGGAATCGTGAGCCCGCCCATTGGATGGTTGTACCCAAACTCTTCTTCTGCCTGATGCAGTAGATCCTGAAAGGTAGGTTCGCTTAGTAGTGATACAGACACCACAAACCGCTTCTTCTCTTGTTCTCCAACATAAATGGCAAAATAGCCTTTGGGGATGTCCATAGATGCAGGAGTGGTGCTACCGTTAGAGAGGGACCGTTTGAGAATTTTTCTTGCTTGAATGATGCGTGGCATACGTATGGCCATGTTTTCAAGGAAGCTAGAGGCTGCTCACTTACAAAAGTTGTTGAAGGAAGATAAGAATCGAAGTAGCGCTTCCTGGTGAAAGATATGATGTTGTAGATGAGTTTTGATGTGGTTGTATTGGGAATGCTGAACGCTTTATATAAGAACAGGATATAATGATCATTTCACAATAAACGGTGACATATGGAGGATAGAGCAGACACACATGGTTTTGGGTCCCTACAATAAAATTATGGATGCTTTTGTGGACACCAATCTCCACTGGCAAGCAAAGAAGGACTATACCAAGAAATATATATGGTCAGAGTTCTTATCACATTAACTAGTGAATAAGAGGACCAATATCACATGCATGTGTCTTGGCATTTCAACCAAAAATTCCATATTGGGTCATTGTGTCTTACCACCTATGGACCGATGGTTCAGCTGGTTATCCAAATTAGTGGTTTGAAAATCGTCCCTGGCCCCTAGGATATTCATTAATCTATTAATTTTCAACAAAGATATATAAAATATAACTCTATGTAAAGTTTGCCCATTGAATACGTCAAAAATAAATTAATCATCTCTTGATTTGTAGGGTTTTGCAATACCAAGAATGTTAGTGCAGTTTTGTGTCTGTAACTTGTCTTGTTTAGTTGTATGTTAAACAGTCTTTCGTTATCGAGTCTGTACGTTCCGTCGTGTCTACCTAGTCAGATATCCTCCTATCTTACTTGGTATGACTTATTGTCTTTGTAATTGTATCTTAACCTAGTGCTAGTGTGCATTAGGTTAAGAGGTTGTGTTATCATGCTTGACTGTCCTTCATGACTTAGTATATTTTGTCCTGTTTAGCTTTGATGAAAACACATGTGTTTTCATCAAACTATAACATCCTAGACACTTGTGATGAAAACACAAAGGTCAACGAAATCATAAGGGATTTCGTCCACACATATGTGACGAAATCACTTCTGATTTCGTCCAAAGTGTTTTCGTCAAAAGCTCAGTATATATACTAAATCATGTTTCACAGTTTAGGTTATGAGAGCATAGAGAGAAACTGAGAGTTTATCGTCAAGCATTGTGTGTATGTGTTTGCAGTTTGTTCTCATCCTGTTAATCTAAGTGAATCTTTGATTACCTGTTCGTGTTATATTCTTTACATTGTTTGGTTTGCATCGTTACGGGGATTCCGCACCCGTGATAGTGTTTGATATAAACAAGGATAGGTTACGTATCGGATCCTCCGAGAAAAACGGACCTACAAGTGGTATCAGAGCTTTGGCTCGTATCCTTGTTTAAACCAAACATAGTTAGGTTTATATTGAGTGTTGTTGTTTGATTTTCCGAAAACTGTTCTTGTCATTCATATATTTCTGGAAAAGTATTTGCTTCATTGCTAAAGTTTTATTGAAAACCTTGTTAAAATTACATGTATGCATGTTTAGAGTTTGGTTTTCATAGAAAGTTTATGCAAGATTAGTGT